>OMKY01254824.1:0-17452 GCA_900302395.1 Bregmaceros cantori
CGATTATCAGATTCATTGCAGATTCATTTCATTATCGAGTGAGTGAGAGTGAGTGTACGCACGCAGGCAAGATAGGTAATGTTTTGACTCAACTAAGATAAAGGAAGAACACAGTATTTTTGCCATGGAGCAGGTTATGTTTTTGGTCTCGTTGGTTTGTCACCTGGATAGCTGAAAAAGTTGCGCACGGATCTGGATGAAATTGTGTAGAGTTGTTGATGAAAGAAAGAAGTGATTAAATTTTGGTGCATTTCTGTAGCCTATAAGTAACATTAGAGAGGTTTTGGCATCAAAGACCCCATGTCCTTGGCTCAGGTTTGCTTCTAGTTCACTTATGAATTGATTTCAAGCCAATAAGCGCCATACTGCAACAGATTAAACCGGGGGCATACATGTCTGAAGCCAACATTAGGCAAAATGCTGACTTAAAAGTGGAGATGACACCCTTTGCGTATGGAATTGTCAAAAATATTATTTTTCCATATAAATAAATAAACTATTTTAGAAGGGCAGAAATCTCCCAACGATTTCTAACCACCATGTTTGGGTCTAAAATAAATAAAAATAATCAATAAAGAAAAAAAAATTGAATCAATTAGGTTAAAACTGGAATTAATTGCACCCTCGAGTAAGGTGAGTGTTGTGATGGGTTTATGGGGCTTAGGCTCAATGCATTATAAGTAATACAAGAAAAAAACCATTTTAGGGTGACATCTTGTATTTTTGGGCCATCATCTTGTAATTTTGCTTAGCAAGCAATATTTTCCAAAAGAGTGGCCCGTAGGGTGTATGTGTTGTATTTTAAGATTTCTCCCAGGGTATCCAGCAAAAGCAACAAGCATTGTGACTAGAACCAGAGAGAGGTTCAGCCAAATGTCATGCTTTTTACCAAAATGAACGATTCTCTTGAAAAATACTCTTAATCTTGTCCACTATGACTGGTACAAAGCAGAACAGCAGAATGTCTCATTTCTCTTCGTTTTCGCAGCCAGTAGAGCAACATGCTATAAGTACTTTATAACCTTACCAATGGCTAGCACTTTCTAGGGCAGGACTATTCAACTACTTTGCTCAGTGGGCCGCGTTGTCAGAAGCCCAATGGGCCAGGGGCCGGAGCAGATGCCGGACTGCACGTAGGCCACCCCCACACCCACCCCAACCGCTTCAGTAAGCTACGGCCTATTTGTAACTTCTCACGTCGCAACCGCCACATTTTCATAGCTCTTATTTAAAGTAGCATACTTCCCATTAAAAGGGCTTCAATTCTATGCAACAATGGTGCTTTCTCGTTTGGAACAAGCATCATGTGAAACAACAACACACACATAGTGGTAAACTGCAGCAGCTCACTTAAACTACAACACATTTCTAGTGCATGTGTTGAAGTAAAGAACGTAATCTCAGTTAACCTCAACAACACATTTATAGTGCATCTGGTGAGGTAAAGAGCAGCATGTCATATAAAACATGTTTGACCAGAAAAAAATAAATAAAATTTAGGATTGCTCTGGGAGCCAGAAAACAATGGTTGGCGGGCCGGATTTGACCTGCGGGCCGCTAGTTGAATAGCCCTGTAGAGCATGGGGAGCAGCTGTCGGCCTTATTGCTATGAACGCATGGCTTAGTCATAGCAGATCACTTAAAAAGACCTGGGGTTAAGAAAAATACTTTTATTACCTGCACCGGGGCGGAGCCACGGAGCAGGTTATGTTTTTGGTGGTGTTGGTTTGTCCCCTGGATAACTGAAAAAGTTGAGAACGGATCTGGATGAAAGTTTGAAGAGTTGTTGAAGTGATTACATTTTGGCGCATTTCTGTAGCCTATAAGTAACATAATAGTCATACTTCATTATTATTAATGGGTGAACGATCCCCGTTCTCCGTAGTGATGCCATGCGTGGCTGCGTCTCCCGGAACCTGCGCCGAGCAACATAATGCGGTGGACGATGCGTTGGTTCTGGCTCGCCAGGCTACTACTCTACGAGAACTGTGATGGCTTGCCACACATACTGCTTGTACTACTACGGCGCAGGTTTGCAATCTTCAAATGCTTCTAGTTTTATTTGTTTCTGTCCGTCTGTAGCTTCCCCTCACAAACATATACTGCACGTCCGCTTGTGGCTCAAAATGGCCCTTGTGCTGAAAAAAATAAATAAATAAATGTTAAAATCACACAAACACACTTCCTACCCACATGATGGGTGTAATCATGAGTCAAAACATGATACAAGACATGATGTAATATGAAATAGGCAGGACAAAAGAAAGTGGAGCACTAGGGACAGCATCCTCTGAGGGGATGGGGGCTCAACATAAAGCCAGAACCTCCAGAGCCAAATCCAGGCTGCTACTAAACCTCCAGGACGGTGTGGAACAGACACACTTGGAGTAACATGTTGGTTTGGGCTCAATCACCAAACCTTTTTCCAGACTTATATTTTGGCCTGTGACCAATCACCGACAACCAGGGCTTTGAACCGCTTCAAAAAACAAAAACTTTCTGTATTTTCCAGGGAACAGAAACAAAACCAGAAACGTTGGAACAGGAACACTCATTTTAAAATAATGGTAAGCAGTTAATACTGGTTTTATTTAGTTGAAACAAGCCTCACAAACAGGCCTGCTTCGCCGCCGTGCGCCTTCCCAGCCCCCAGCACACACCACGCCGTACACAAGTTGGAAATTTATTGGTGGAACTCATAACTGGACACATTATAATTCCATCTCGGTTCAGAGCCGATTCGGAAAAAATATCGGTTGAAAGCCCTGCTGACAACCATCCCGTAGGTCAGTAACTAACTACCGATCCCCGATTCATCTTCACAATTACAAGTTGTGATGTTTTGCCAGAACGTCCAGATTTGATCCGCTCTCTTCCCAGATGGACAGCTACAACATGACCTATATTGTACTGGCTGGACATGTTCAACTGACCAAATATAAATATGTCTACATCTCCCTCACTCTCTTGCTTTTCATCCTGATTCTCTGCAGCAACACTGCAGTCTTGTACGTCATTTACTCACAAGAAAGCCTCCACAAACCCATGTATGTGTTTGTCTCCGCCTTGCTCATCAACGCTCTGTTTGGCAGCTTCACCGTCTACCCCAAACTTCTGGTGGACTTGGTGTCCAAAACCCAAACCATCTCCATCTCCGCCTGCCGTTTGCAAGCTTTCCTCATGTACGTGTACGCAAGTTGCGAGTTCACGTTGTTGGCTGCGATGGCGTTCGATCGATACATCGCTATATGTAAACCACTGAAGTACCACACCATCGTGAGAAGACAAACTGTTGCCATAATCCTTTTCTTCTCCATCGCGGTGCCTGTGGCTCAAGTCGGAATTGCTGTCATTTTGTCTGCTAGTTTAAGACTGTGCAAGTTTGTGTTGATGAGAATCACTTGTGATAATTATTCACTAGTGAAAGCAGGGTGCGAGCGAGGGACGGCGCAAGGTGTCTACGGCCTCTGGACGTTATTCAACGCTACCGTTCCACATGTGACGTTCATTGTGTTTTCGTACATCAGGATACTAAAAGTTTGTCTGCGCAGCTCAACAGACTCCAGTCGAGGCGCACTCGGAACGTGCCTCCCTCACCTGGTCATTTCAATGAATTACACCATCATTTGCATTTTTGAAGTTATTCAGAACCGCATTCCTGTTGGCATACCGCACATCATCCGCATCGTTGCATCTATCCTGTACGTGGTCATTCCTCCTCTCTTCAATCCTCTCATGTACGGCTTCAAAATGCGAGAGATCTCCAAACATCTCAAGGTGATTCATAAATAATTTGTCAAAAGATGGGCCCTATGTTCACTGCTGTGTTTTATTCACTGGATCATTTCAGTTTTCCAGAATTAGAACAAATTTCAAATGCCTTCATTTTACGGATGTCAAAATTTGGTTAATACATTCCTCAACTAATTGTCAATATCGATCGATGGATTATTGATTGAAGCTGTGTGGGTTTTTTAAAATCTGCAGTACCGCTGTCAGGCACTAGGGTGTGGTGCAGGAATATGAGCATGATGTAATGTAACATCACCTTGACCTGGGTTAAACTAGGATGTTATCGGTACATCAGCCTACTGCATGTGTGTCTGTGTATGTGTCTATGGGTAAGTGTGTGCCAGTTTGCTTGTTTTGGAGGCTGTGGGAATTGTTGTACTGGTCATTGTTGTTTCTGTAAAGCACTTGCTCTGCACGAAAAGTGCTATATAAATAAAGTTAGATTTTGAGTATGTGTGTGTTTGTGCCTTTTTCCCACGTCCACTTGCCGACTTAAACAGAGCTGGCGGCTTACGTCTGGTTTCCACTGGCGACGCAACGCAGTCAACGCACGCAGTGCAACAAATAAACCGTGTTGTTTCCATCGTCACATGCTCCACTACGCAGCGCACCCGACGCACGCACTGACACAGAGCGCAGCAAATCATTTACTTTTTATTTTCAACGCAACGCAGCTCGAGGTGGCGGGATGCGTTTATTTCCTTGATTGACAGGCGTGCTGAGAAATTGGTTTGGTGGACCGACGTTGCGCTTCACTTTGTGGAGCAAAAATATGATGAATGGATTTTACAGAAGGTCCATGTCTGCTGATCGGTAAGTGGCAAGCTTTTTCTACAGTTCAGATAACAGCCAGGTTCACCCCAGTTGTCACTAGGGACTTTATATTACATGTCGATTTTTTTCCATGTCTGTGTCCAATCCACACACAAGCACACACGCGCAAGCACACGTCCGAGTGTGTGCACACACACACAGGTTTATTATTATTATTATTATTACTATTATTATTATTTTACACTGCCGACACTCACTGCGTGCTCTCTCTCTCCCTCTCTCCCCCTCGAACATCATAATTGTTACAAAAGTTTTTAAAGCATACACATATATTAAACACACACACAAATATGCAGGTTTGTTATTATTATTATTATTATTATTAATTATTATTATTATTTTACAAATTATCCGCCTTGAAAAGCGAAAGTGATGTATGTGCCGGTCCTCTGGCCACTGTCAACTATCGCGCCAACTGTGTCCCGTGGAGCTCAACTCACTGCGTCGAGGCGTTGCGTTGGATTGCAATGGAAACAAAGATTTTAACGCAGCGCCTTGAATGCAAATGTGCTGCGTGCGCTGCGTCACCAGTGGAAACCAGGCGTTATTCTCGCATAAAGTGAACTTCTGCAGACATGAAAAAAAACCCTGCCTATCAGTGGTGCATGTTAATAGAATCCCCAGAAGAGGGAATTTGTATTTAAACAATCTTATATATACTTAAAATTAGAGCTGGTAGTAAAAGGGCTATTTCTATCTTTTACCGCATATTTTTCAACCAGATAGACATTAACACGGAAAAGAAGAGGATGGAATGAGAGACTGAAATGGGAATGCCCGTTGCCGAAGAGTATTGGGAAAAGTGTTTATTAAATATCCACCGATGTTCTATTAACGCAAGACTTAGACTGATACAATTTAAAATAATTCACAGGTTACATTATTTGAAAACAAGGATAAATAAGATATTTCCTAATATAGGGACTTGCCCTTTACTTCACTCATTCTGGTCATCAATATTCAATTTCTTTTCCAAAGCTTATAATCACCCATGTACACCCTGCCCCCTGGTGGCTGTTCTGGGAACAGCTGATGAGGGCTCTACATATCCAGCCCGAATTAGCCATGCACTGTCTCTCGGCACAATGCTTGCCAAGCGACTAATTTTGCGACACTGGAAGTCGGACACGGCTCCCACCATTGAGATGTGGCTCAGAGAACTGGGTGAGGCACTTGGCCTGGAGAAACTGAGGTACGGTAGAACAAACAGGCTGGAGGTGTTTGACAGGTCATGGAGACCGGTGATGGACTACCTGAATGGACTGAGGACAACGTGATTGTTGCTGATGTATTGTCTTTGTCTTTTGTCTGTTTTGCTTTGTGTTTTTGTCTTTTGTTATTTCTTTCGTTTTGCTGTCATAAAATTTGGAAAACTTTGGAATAAAAATGTTTGAAAAAAAAAACAAAAAACAAAAAAAAAAACACTCTTATATACTGTGGCGGAACAGCGGCCCCAACAGGTGAAGAGAGAAAGTTATCTACTCGATTTTAGGTTGAAATTTTTGTAATCCTCGACCCACCCAATAACGCGCGTGGTGTCGTGTGGCAATCGTGTTGTGTAATTTGTTAGCCACACATGTACAGTGAAATTCTTCCTCCGCATTTAACCGGTGGGCAGCCGTGGTGCAGCGCCCAGGGGCCCAACTCCAGATTCTGAGCCAAATCATATAATGTGTAAATTCAAGTCTTGAATAAAAAGACATTGATCACAGCCGTCTCCGAGAATATAATTGATAGATTTATTTCATTTTGGAAATCAGCAACGTATATGTACTTATTCTAAAAAAAACAACAACAAAAAACTAAGTACTATCTGAAAAGGACTCTGCTTGTGCTGTGATCTAAGCGACAGCAACAAGACTATGTATGTATATTCTGCCATCTTAAATTCAGCCATATTGAAAGTTATGGCCTCCAAAATCCCATCAGTTCATAAATCAAACCGAGGGCATCAGCGCACCGTGGGACAAATCCTTCCATCAGTTCAAAAGTTATTGCGTTGACACAAAGGATCTGCTGCGGCATTGGTGCACGCAAAACATTCACATGCCCTATGCTCAGCGTTTTGGGGATATAACAAGGGAGCAACGGAGCGGATGTATCTTAACTCGCGGATGTATCTTAACTCATCCAGTGTCTTTTTTCAAGACCATTAGAAAATGCAGTTCTGCGTCCTAGTTAATGGTCTACCTGTTTCCATTCTTTAGTTATAATCTCCAGAATATGGGTGGGTCATGGAGTGGTTTTCCTCTTGTGGTGGTCCCCAGAGTCTAGCTGTGTAACACTCTGCCTAACCTTAACCTAGCCCTAACCTCCTACCACATAGCCTTAACCTAACCCTAACCCTAACCTCCTACCACATAGCCCTAACCTAATCCTAACTTTAACCCTAACCTCCTACCACATACCCCAAACCTAACCCTTACCTTAACCCAGCCCTAACCCTAACCTCTTACCACATACCCCTAACCTAAACTTAACCTAACCACTAACAAAATCAGCGAATCGTTTTTAGGACTCAAACTTTACATCATGGCAAGCGCCATTACGTAATACGTAATGGCACAGAGGTTAGCATTGCTGCCTCACAGCTAGAAAGTCCTGGGTTCGAATCCCAACCCAGACAGGTCCTTTATGTGTGGAGTTTACATGTTCTCCCCGTGTCTGCGTGGGTTCCCTCCGGGCACTCCGTTTTCCCCCACCATCAAAAACATGTGCTAGTTAACCTACTCCAGTCAGCGCCCCCTGGCCAAGGCACTGGCTCACAATCAGGAGTTGGCCCCCGCGCACTGCGCACATAGATGCCCACCAATCTTCAGGGAGCAGTTAAATGCGGAGGAAGAATTCCACTGTACATATATGTGTGACGAATAAACAATCTTTTTTTTTTTTCAAGTTATTTTTGGGCGCAAGCGCCATTTTTCATTCTTTATTGTGAGAGATAGCGACAGGATTAATCGGAAACCGGGATGAAGAGTCGGGGGGAGACATTGCAGAAATGCCGGACAGGGGATTCGAACCTGTGGCGTTGCTCGACCTACGGTCGGGGTACGCGCTCTCTAACCGCTCGGCCACCGCGCGCCCCCCCGAATAAACTATCTTAAATAAAATTCAACACCAGCCGAATAGGAACCGCACCAAGCCAAAGTACTTTGATTTGGACCACGGTAAGCAAACCAAAGGACTTTATGTATTTTATAATTACTGTATATGGTAAACTGTTATCTTAAAACAGGATGTCCTCTCGAACTGCATCACAAATATTAAGTCTTGGATGCCAACAAACTTCCAACAGCTCAACCAAGACAAAATCGAGGTCCTATTTATCGGACCCAAAGCTCAGAGAGAGAAGATCTTACCAAAACTAAATCATTTAATTCCGGCAGATTCTGCTAAAAACCTTGGTGTGAGCTTCAACACAAAGATAAATTTCATCCCACATATTAAGAATGTAACAAAGGTGGGCTTCTACCACCTCAAGAACATCGCAAGAGTTCGACCATTTCTATCACTGGCCAGTACAGAGGTGCCGTTGCATGCTTTGGTCTCCAATCGCCTAGACTACTGTAATCTGTAATCTGTATCTGGTATTCCAAAAAGGACCACTAATAACCTACAACTTTTATAAAACTCAGCTGCTCGGGTGCTGACAAGGACCAGAGGGTGGGAACACGTTACTCGAATTTTTAAATCTTTGCACTGGCTCCCTGTCCATTTCAGAATGGGACTTCAAAATACTTCAACTGGTTTTCAAATGTGTTAACAAACTTGCCCCTCCGTACTTAGCTGATATGATATACTGGAGGCCCTCAGGGCCGTGGAGACTGTGGACGTTTTTAAGAAGAAGCTCAAGAAACATCTCTTTGACCTGGCCTCTAACTAGGATGTTACCGTCAAAGGTACACAGGCCTACTGTGTGTGTGTGTCTGTGTGTGTTTGTGAGTGAGTATGTTCCAGTTTGCTTGTGTTGGGAGTCTGTGGGTATTGTTGTACTGTTCATTGTTCTGTTTCTGCAAAGCACTTTGCGTTGCTCTGCATGAAAAGAACTATGTAAATAAATACAGTTTGAGTTTAATTAGGAGGCATGACATGATGCAATAACAAAAAAAGGCAGGGCACATTACATGAAGCATTAGGGAGGGTATCCACTGAGAGTTTGTGATATCCCATAAAACAAGCAGATCACATCCAGACCACCATAAATATCAGATGAACACGATGATGTGTGGGCCTGCGCAGCTTGCTGAACAACCAAATGTGCTTTCCCAGCGTTATACTTTGGAACATTCTAAAGATATTCCACAGGAACGCAAGTTTGGTTCCCTCCTCTTTCCAGATGGACAGCTACAACAAGACCTACTTTGTTCTGGGTGGACATGTTCAACTAGAAAGATACAAATATGTCTATGTCTCCGTCACTCTCTTGCTCTTCATCCTGATTCTCTGCAGCAACACTGCAGTGTTGTACGTCATTTACTCACAAGAAAGCCTCCACAAACCCATGTATGTGTTTGTCTCCGCCTTGCTCATCAACGCTCTGTTTGGCAGCTTCACCGTCTACCCCAAACTTCTGGTGGACTTGATATCCAAAACCCAAACCATCTCCATCCCCGCCTGCCGCTTGCAAGCTTTCCTCGTGTACGTGTACGGAAGCTGCGAGTTCACGTTGTTGACTGCGATGGCGTTCGATCGATACATCGCCATATGCAAACCACTAAAGTACCACACCATCGTGAGAAGACAAACTGTTGCCATAATCCTTTTCTTCTCCTATGCTGTACCCATCGGTCAAATAGGAGTCGGTGTTATTTTGTCTGCTAGTTTAAGACTGTGCAAGTTTGTGTTGATGAGGGTCACTTGTGACAACTATTCACTAGTGAAAGCAGGATGCAAGACAGGGCTTGGATACAATGCGTACGGGTTGGCTGTTCTTGTCGGTGCGATTGTTCCACACTTGACGTTCATTGTGTTTTCATACGTCAGGATTCTGAGCATTTGTCTGCGCAGCTCAACAGCCTTCAGTCAAGGAGCGCTCAGCACATGCATCCCTCACTTGGTAATTGCAATTAATTACACTGTCATTTGTATGTTTGAAGTTATTCAAAACCGCATTCCTGTTGGCATACCGCACATCATCCGCACTGTTGCGTCTATTCTGTACGTGGTCATTCCTCCGCTCTTCAATCCTCTCATGTACGGCTTCAAAATGCGAGAGATCTCCAAACATCTGAAGGTGTTACTCAAGATTAAATAATATGGTTTATCCAACACACATGCGATATGCTAGATGTTTGAGTTATGATTTCACTAATCACCAATCGTTGAATTCTCTGGATCCGATGTGTAATCCCTGGATTTCTGTAAATATTATTTTAATAGTCGATTAGTTGCCAATTATTAAAATGATGAGTCAACTAGATTAATCCTGTAACTTTATGTTCTTCTTAACCAACAAATTGTTGTTGCTGTAAACTGATGAAAATTTTCAATTCATTTATATTGTATATATTTTAATAGTTTTTTGCACATTCATGTTTCTATGGGGCGCACACCATTTTGTAGGGGTGTCTGAATTCTCCATGTATCCTATAGTGCACTAAGTATCTCACAATGCACCACGAAAAGTAGTGATAATCGATGTACCCTGGACAAAGCAATATAACCCCTAATTCACTGTGAGATGTTCTAAAAATGACCTAAATAACAAAAACATGGCACGCCGGGAGTAAATACCGATCACGGCAAATAGTTATAAATGTAAGTACCTTTTGTGATGTGAATTTCATTTTTCAATTATCCGGTATGTATTTTATAATTAGATACATTATGATTGACGGCGCCGACTCTGGTGTCCGAAATCTCGAGCCGCTGCTGTTGAGTGCACTATAAGTGAGTGCACTATTTCGGGAGTAGGGGATAGGGAATGATTTCAAACACAGCCATTGTCTTATCAGTTGCCTTTTAATTGTTCTATTTTGTGCTATGGTTCACTGCATTTATTATTGTACAGAACTGTGTTTTGTGCTTTATGGAAAAAGGTTGAGTTGAGATGAGTTGAGTTGGTGTGGGCGGCTCCATAGAGACAGTTGCTACCCACTACCTTAAAAAAAAATCTCATTTCTGTTCTCAATGTGTGATGTTGATAGAGATATCTTTTTCTGAGAGAGAAAACATTATGTTGAGAACAACACAGGGGGGTATAATAAATAGGAGTGCAACGATTAGTCGATTAATCGGTGACTAATCGATTATAAAATTAATCGACAACTAATCTAATAATCGATAATCGGCAAAGAGTTGAAACATTGTTATTGTCGGCAGTTTTGGGCTGATGGTTCCCCCATTTATCCACTCAAATTAATGATATTCCTTCATAATTTCAGAAAATATGAAAGCTTAAATGGACATTATTGATTAAAAAAGTAATGAATATGTAGAAAACCATGAACATATTATGGCATAAATTACATGTAATGACTTTGTAACTTAATCTTTGTTCATTTGTTTGTTAAGAAGAAACACATTTGACTAGAGTGTACTTTTAAGTAAACAATTTCTGGTAATTGTTGCTCACTCTAAGAATTTGGGGTATTTTTTCAAGGGAAAAATATTATTATAATCGTTTCAATAATCGCCTACTAATCGACTATTAAAATAATCGTTAGTTGCAGCCCTAAGTATCAACCCTTGCTGGTGTGAAGGGAGAAATGTGTTGCATCATTATATAGATATATAATATATATCTACATAATGATATTGAGACTGATGTCCCACTGATGTTGTACCACTAGGAGGTGTTGTCACTTGCCAGAGGGCAGACGTCCTGTAGTTTGAATAGTTTGCTGGCCATACGATCGAATGATCTAATTTGCACGAGGTTCTTGGATCTAACGCTATAAGAAGGCTGGTTAGCTCTCAGTTCATCACAAAACGTGGACGGGGGAATCCACGCAATACCAACAAGCTGTCCTCTCGTCAAACATCATTCTTGAAGAGAGCCATATTCCTGTTAACTTTTGTGAATCAACTGTAACTTGCCATGCTGAAATTAAATTAATCCCTGTTAATTGTCAAGTTGTCTGATCTGAGTGAGCTGTGTAATTTCTGAACTTTTGAGAAATATTGCTTAGCTGATGTAATATTTTTCTACCACACTGGTTAGGAAAAAAAATAATTCAATTCCATTGACATCTTTAAATAATCAGAATGCAATAAATGGTGCAATATTATTATTATTGTTATTAATATTAATAATAATAGGTGCAATATTAATATATCAGTAAAGTGGCAGTAAGAGAAAGCCATCATTGGATGAAGCAGATGAACACAAAGAAACCTCAAAAACCCCAAAAGCCTCCATCAATAAAAACTGGCAGTTACCAAAGCTTAAGCTTTTTGGTCACCCAATCTATCGTAGTTGAGTGTAAATATTTGTTTGTGAAGAAAACATGGTGTCCTGATGTTATTAGCATTGGATGGTGGCGCAGGTAGCTGAGATGCTATCTGTCAACTTGTTCACACAGGTTGTGTTGTAGCCGTCTACGTGCATCGCGTCGGATTATCATCGCAACCTCGTTTTGGGTTCACGCACCTGAGTGCCGAACAGACTGTCCCAGAAGCCCAAACACATTGAAACAATGGAATATTTGTTAAGTTACTGAGGTGAGACTATTGAGAAAGTGGCCGATCTCCCATAAAATCATCCGTTACTCATACTTCTTTATTTCATGTTCAGGTTCCATATAGATATGAACACAGGGAAGCACAGCAAACAAAAAGGACTTGCGAAAAATAGACAGATTGGCATGGTTTACTTTGTCAAGGGCATCCAGGAAGCACAGCAACAGAGTTTTGGTTTCTATAATTGATAACAAAACAATTTTTAATTTTCGTTTACACTAGCCCTTATTGGTCAACACTAATTTAATAATAATTAAAAAATTCTGAAATTATTCTAAAACGTCAAAATATTACAGTATAAATGAGTTGTGTCAGAGCCATCTCATTCTCTTGTATTGGTGGCTCGCTGAGAATATCTTAATAATCGACTGTTGAAATTATCCTTTTTGTAGCCCCACCACAATGCAAGGTTTGTTCATTTTTTTTGGTTTGTTCACCGTTTTGCAATGCAAAAACGGTGTTTGAGTCAGAGCTTTGAACCACTATTTTTTTCCCAATCGGTTCGTTACGAACAGAAACTGAATTATAATGTTTCCGGTTATGAATTCCACCAATATAGTGACGTTCCCGAACCGGTTAGAACCAGAAAATATTGTTCCAAGAACGGTTAATTTCGTTTCTGTCAGCTGTTTATTGCTATACAATATATGTTGGGACGAATCCACGACTCGCTAGAGAGAACCGCTGCTGCCCGCTGGTAGCACTCGACAGTAGAGTTCAAACTTAACTGCTACATCGTAGATTTTTAAAATAAATACTCTTGTTTTATTTTTGAAGTTATCTCAAAGTGCACTCCTTTGATGAACTAAATAAAACCGGTATTAACCTGTTCTGGAACATAAAAAATAATAATGTTTCCAGTTTTGTTTCTGTTCCCTGGAAAATACAAAAAGTTCATGGTTTTCGTTTTCGTTCATTGAACCGCTTCAAAGCCCTGGTTTGGGTGTATCGGTGGTTACCCCTCTTAAAAACACTTCGGTATTGGGGCAAAAAAAAAATCATATGGGGGCTCAACGTAGACCTCTAGGGCCAGCAAAGTTCTGCAGCTGAAGCGCTTGATCCAATGGACCCACTAGTGTTCGAAAATATCTTGCCATGGAGATATTAAACAGACTAAACACAAGGGAGCGAAACCACTGAGAGCTGGAGGGGGCCATAAAAGCAGCAACGCATCTAACAACAGACCGTTACTGAAACACACATCGCAAATACAAGTGTATACAAGGATTGCATTGTCATTGACTTGAGTGATTTTGGCGAGAGCAACCTAACAGTTTCAGACTTGAAACATTTTGAAAGCTGAAGCATCCAAAGACAATCTATGTGGAGACGACGTCAAGGATAGCGTTGGTAAACGTGACATCTTGACATATTTCCAGTTGTCAACATTCCCCTTCTACGCAGATGGACAGCTACAACATGACCTACATCGTACTGGCTGGACATGTTCAACTGACCAAATATAAATATGTCTACTTCTCTCTCACTCTCTTGCTCTTCATCCTGATTCTCTGCAGCAACACTGCAGTGTTGTACGTCATTTACTCACAAGAAAGCCTCCACAAACCCATGTATGTGTTTGTCTCCGCCTTGCTCATCAACGCTCTGTTTGGCAGCTTCACCGTCTACCCCAAACTTCTGGTGGACTTGGTGTCCAAAACCCAAACCATCTCCATCTCCGCCTGCCGCTTGCAAGCTTTTGCTGTGTTTGTGTATGCAAGCTGCGAGTTCACGTTGTTGGCTGCGATGGCGTTTGATCGATACATCGCCATATGCAAACCACTAAAGTACCACACCATCGTGAGAAGACAAACTGTTGCCATAATCCTTTTCTTCTCCTATGCTGTACCAGTCGGTCAAATAGGAGTCGGCGTCATTTTGTCTGCTAGTTTAAGACTGTGCAAGTTTGTGTTGATCAGGGTCACTTGTGATAACTATTCACTAGTGAAAGCAGGATGCAAGACAGGGACCGGACACAATGGATACGGGTTGGCTGTTCTTGTCGGTGCGATTGTTCCGCATGTGACATTCATTGTGTTTTCATACGCCAGGATCCTAACCATTTCTCTCAGGAGCTCAACAGACTTCAGTCGAGGAGCGCTCAGCACATGCATCCCTCACTTGGTCATCGCAATCAATTACACAATGATTATAATGTTTGAAATTATTCAGAGCCGCATTGCGGGTGGCATACCGCAATTGGTCCGTATCATTGCGTCTATCCTGTATGTGGTCATTCCTCCGCTCTTCAATCCTCTCATGTATGGATTCAAAATGCGAGAAATTTCCAAACATCTCAAGGTGTTACTCGAGATTAAATAACAGAATTTAATTCATTAAAACACAACATTAAACAACAGCAGACAAACAGTATAAACTCCAAGGACGATCTTTACTTTTTATGCTTTTTTAAGTGTGGGTCTAATCAGGGCATTTGCAATAAACAGGACAGCAAGGCAAACAATTTTTATTTCTTTCAGTGCAAACAATTCACATAACAGAAATTGCAATGACGGTCCACAAAAACTAAAATACATACTAAAATATAGATCATTGTTATTTTCTCAGGACAGATGCTTGGGTTGCAGGGTGATACACTGTCAAGTGCCATTTAAATTAAATAATTGAATTCTTGAAAATGACCAACAATATTTGTTTCTTCAGACTACAAAATGGCAGAACATTACATTTGAATTCTTAGAATTGCGTAAAGACAGCTTTTTGTTCTTTGCTTATTGTTGCATTTTTTCAGCTATTGCTGGTGTATTTGTATTATCATCTTCAATATTGGTGTGCTGTACCTGGATTTATTCTATATACTTATTGATGATATTAATTAAGATATTCATAATCATTATGTTTTCATCCATGAACATCAAAAAAGCTAACTTGAGCAGTGTCGGTGGGTATCGGCGATGTCACAGTTCTTTCCAGCTTGACAATTTTCATCAGTTTAGACACTTCCACCTTTCCACGTCCATGTTAATGTCACTTTTAGTAGTATCTAGTACTTGTTAGCCAAGATGTTTGCCTTTGTCGGTTAGTTGCTAGTGTGTTTGTATGAAATTAACGTAAAAATATGTAAAGTGTGTATCGTATGTACAGATATGAAGTGTGGGGTTGCTACATTATTTGGAGTAATTGCACAGTTCAAGTGATGAACAAGAAGATATTGCCAAGCCCTTGCAGCCCTACTGCTGTTAGTGTTGCTACTGGTCAACACTAAAATGAATGACGTCTGTGTATTTTCAATGTGATGAACCACAGGCACAATATGTGCCATCACAAGTTCAGTTCATTCAGTGTCCATGAAGGGGAAGTAGATTGCAACGCTGTGGACCACGACCACAGACACATTCCACCTTAAAGGCTCGACATAGATAAATCAATCAATAAACGGATGTCCCTGCCTATGTTCTAATATTATGAAAATGAACACGCTTCCAAAATGACTCTACCCGTTTCAAAACATTCCTCCTCTTGATGACTTAATACCTGCGCAGGTTATGTTTTCACCCACGTTGGTTTGTCCCCTCGATAACTGAAAAAGTTGAAAAAAGTGTTTCAATTTTGGTGCATTTCTGTAGCCTATAAGTTACATTGCTCTGCATGAAAAGTGCTATATAAATAAAGTTGGATTTCAGTTGACATTAAGGGGTGAGCGATCCCCGTTCTCCGTAGTGACGTCACGCGTGTCTCCTGCAGCTGCGCCCGAGCCGCAGTCTCCCAAACGGCCGATGCCCTTTTTTGACCAGCGGTGCCATTTCCGATCGCACTCGGAATGTTTCAGAATTAAAACAGGGCGGACGTGCCGCCAACAGCAACTTAAGGTTGTCTGCTCCCAATCTTTGCATCAGAGTGTATAGCGTAGCGGTAACATACTTCACTTTAACGACAACATCCCGAAGCACAAGCACTTCTATTTTTTCAACCTGCAAATTGCGCTTCTTTAAAAAAATATATTTTAGGTTAGACTAGGTTTAGGCGGGGTCCGCGTTGGCCGAGTGGTTATGGACACCGCACCTAATGCAACCCCATTCATGTTAGTGGCCCTGTGTCTACCGCAGCGTCGCGAGTTCGACTACGCTCGTCGACTTGTCTGCTATGTCTACCCCCTGATCTCTTCAACCCAGTTTCCGACTAATCCCATCCAATAAAGATGGAAAAACTTCATCAGAACATGCCAAAATAATGTTTTAACAAAGCCTCCCAAGTCTGAACTTGAGAAAACTGTGTCCAAAGCTTAAGCAAAAGGGACAAGTTGGAAAGATTATTCTTTATTGCTGTCTAAATCACGTGAGAATTCTGAATATAAAAGGAATTTTTGGATATCAGACGAAGGAAGGGATATACCCCAGAAAATTGGTAATATGTAGTAAAGCTCATGCTCAGACAATAAGTACTCCATTAGGATTGTGACACTACCGGTGGCCGATGATAATATATGTCACTCCTGTTAAATTAAATAAATAATCCAGATGTATGCATAAAATGTGGTGAGAGGGGGACTATTACATTGTGTTTGGCAATGTAATATGATAAGATCTTTCTGGAATTAGGTTAAAATGGCAATTAAAAAAATGTTTTGAAGAATATTCCACTGGATCGTGGGTTGTATATTTCAGGTCTGTATCAAACACAACACAAATATACCAAAAGAGAGCAGATAATAACAGACATGTGTCTCTTCCAGGCTAAAAGGTCGATAGCTATGTTTGGGAAAAATATAAACAGACCAAGTACTACATTTTTTGGCTTTAACAAAATTTACGCTTGGAAAGAGTGACAGATATTAGATGAGGGAAAAGGGATTTGTTTGAAGAAATCTGGGGACCATTTGTTGATTTGTGGAAAGCATACATTGAAACCAGGAGGAATGAATACTGACAGTAATCAGTATTATTACTGTCCAACGTCCACATACATTTTGATGTGTACATATTGATCCTTGTGCAAGTCTGAATATTTATATCTTGTGAATGAGTCTCAAAGTCTCATGTACTTGCATGAGTCCTCCTAATCTGTCCAATTGTCTGCGATGCATTATGTAGTTGTTGTTTTTGGTTATTATTAACATGTATTGTATTCTTTTTCTTGTTCTTTTCTACTTTAATGTCTGAAGAGTTGAAAATGTTGATAAACATAC
>OMKY01254849.1:13496-26738 GCA_900302395.1 Bregmaceros cantori
ACATTTTTCACAAGTTACTTTCAACTTTTACTCAAGTAAATTTGAGGTGAAAAAAAAGACTTTTTACTGAGAAGTCAGTAAAAAGTTCTCGGTACATTAACTCTGCCTTTAGCGACACCCATTGGGAACTGTTGGCACATATGTTGATGTCATATCTCTCTCTCTCTCGGGCGCTTTCTCTCTCGCTCGCTCTCTCTCTCTTGGTGTCTCTCGCTCTCTCTCTCTCTCCCGCTCGATCTCTGTCTCTCTCTCAGGCTCTCTCTCTCAGGCAATCTTTTTTTTTTTCATTCATTTTTTAAACTGAAAGTTACACAGTACTTTCGCTACTTAAGTAACTTTTTTGTGGAATACTTTTTTTTACTTTTACTTGAGTAACTATTTGGATGACTACTTTTTACTCCTACTTGAGTAATATTTTGCTGAGGTAACAATATTTTTACTTGAGTAATTTTTATGGCTACTCTGCCCATATCTGACTATCAGCCTAGAAATTTAACTGGAACTACCCACTGAACTTGTCTATAAGCTACGATGTTCGTAATCGAATAATAAAATAGCACTAGGATCCCATACTCTCAGTGGGCATTAGGTCTCTGCTGACGAAGGCAGCGTCCACGTCCTCCAGCAGGATGATGCTCTGCTGAGGCGCCACGCTCAGTAGGTGGTTGAGGCGGTCGTCCGACAGGCTGCGGTCGCTCAGGCTCATTAGACAGATGCTGTAGCCCAGCTCACCTGCCAGCGCCGTGCTGTGGTGAAGCAAGGACATGTTCATAAGTTTGACTCACGGCAGAATGACCGCAAAGACACAAACTAACTTTGCAAATAAAGTGTGTGTGTGGGGCTGGGTGAGGGGGGGGGCGACACCATGTCTAACGTGCCCCCATTCATGTTAATGACGCTGCATCTACCGAAGTGTCCGCAGTGCCACAAGTTCTCCACCCCTTTGTCGGCTTGTCTGCGATGTCTTCCCACGATCTCATCAACCCAGTTTCCAACTAATCCTATGCAGTAAAGATGAAAAATGACATTTATCAACTATTGCCGTTTATCATTCAGCCTTAATTTAAATTCCAATGGATTCCAGTGTTGTGCACAGTCTATAAGTTTACATATATTTTGAAATTAATACTTCACCATTCACATTTCATGCAACACACTTTCTAGCAAAAATCTTGCTTTTTTTATCACGTACATTGACTAGATATTGACTGTCCAACTCACATGAAGCTGCTCTTTCCACAGCCAGGGGGCCCAAAGAGAAGATAACCTCTTCGGTATGGTATGCCTGCAACAACAGACACATCACAGCTGCTGAAATAGCCATAATTACAGCCGTTAGCACTTGAAATATCTACGGGGACAGGACTATAATTGAAAGACCAACTGTATCTCAGTGGCACCTAAAGCAGATAATTACTTTGCTAATACAGAATTCAAATGTCAAGTTAATTTGTTCTAAAAATTAAATTCGCACAATAACAGAGCCTTTCAGCTCTGTTATTTTCTGGGAAGGTACACTAAAGCTTTGAAACAAGAAACAGTTGTTTTATGTACCACATTTGATGCCGTAGAAATGGTAGGTAAAAAGTAATCATGGATTCCAAACCAACATCCGAGTCCGAAATCACTCCCAAATAAATGGATTGTAATATAAAGAAGGGGCAAATCTTTCTATTCTAAAAAGTATGTGAGAGGGATAACTGAGGGCATCAGAAATATTTCTATAAAATATTTATTGTCTTAACCTTATGCCCAAAAATTGTACTTCATTCTAAATAACAACACAAATTTCAAGTGAAAATATTTTCTGAGATATTTCAGACACCACATTTCCAGTCAAAAATAACACAGCCGTGGTTAAGGGTGCAGGAACCCACCTCTGTCTGTGTACCACTTTGGATTCTCGATGAAATCCTTGACATCGTCCACAATCCTCTCGGACACGCCAGCCTCCAGCACGACAGAGTTCAAAGGCCGCCGCCGCCTTGGAGCACCAAACTGCCTCCATTCACCGCCCATGGCAGTGTACATGACCGTCCTCCCTTCCTCCTGTCTCAGTGCCAGCTCCTTCGCTGTGGAGAACAACGTATATTTCACAACCACTCCAAGCATAAATGCCATCTTGAAACAAGCACAGCATCTGTGAAGTCTGAATTCTAACAATGGGAATTAGTGGTGCGCAGAATCATAAGCCATTAGTGATAAAAGTCTATCTAGTGATAAAATTGCCCGCCAATCCTGAATATATGATTACATTTTATTGTATTATTTTTTGTTTTACTACCGATCAGTTTGTAAAATTCCTAATCCAATATTCCTGCTGTGTAGCATCAAGCTTCGCTATTATGTACTTCACTTTCTCAATCGTAGATAACTTATCATACTCATTCTTTCATCCATTTAATCTCATGTATGTTACATTTTTGTTTGTGTAAGGCTTTATATATCGTTTGGATGGATGTTTGTCATCTCTGTGAAGTAATCGTTGGATACCTATTAGGTCAGCAACTGCCATGCATTTTCACGACACACACTTTCAACACCTTCATTATGTTGCATGTTGCATTATGTTACTTAACTAGAGGAAGCCAGGATAATAACATTCAAAATTCAAACTTTCTGTGCCTTGTATATAGACTGGCCTTTACATAGACCCTACCCTAGTACCCTTATTACATGCCTGTGTCCATGTCTAGCACCTGTACCAAGACAAATTGCTAGTCTGTGATGATGTATTATTGACAATGGCAATAAACTCCATTCTGATTCTGAGAGATTAAATCGGAATCAGCAAACTTTTTCAAATGATCTGATCATTTCAAGTGATCGGGACATCCATAAAGCCGTTCGTGCACATGTGACCACCTCACCTTTTCCAGAGAAGCCAAGTTTGGCCGGACGTACCTTCCTGGAGGATGTTGAGGAAAACCTGGCGGTCTCTACCAAATGCAGTGAAAGTCACTGACTCCCATGGTGTGCCCGTTTGGAGGTCGATCATCTGCTTCTCCCGAGTCCTTTCCACTCGAATATACTTGCTGCCGTACCTGCATTGAAGTAAAGAGTTCTACCGTTAGAGAACCTCGCGCCACAAGAACAGCTTCTTCCCTGCTGCTATACGGCTATGAGAGCCCTATAGCAGCAGGGACCCTAGTTCCCTTGTTATCAGAGATGGCAAGTAACGAAGTACAAATACTCAAGTACTGTACTTAAGTAAAATGTTCAAGTATCTGTACTTTTAGAAGTACTTTTTTCTCTGATTACTTTTTACTTGTAGTGAGTACAGTATTTTAACAAAAATATCTGTACTTCTACTCCTTACTTTTACCAAAACAGGCTCGTTACTTTTTTTTTTTGCATTGACGGGGTAGGATAACGTCTATAATATTAGCCACTAGGGGGCGCTGATGTACCGAGTACAGTCCCAGTTAATAAGATATTGTTATAAGATACATTAGGCTAGTTGCTATTTATTTGTTGATTTATTCGAGCAATAACATTGACAAGCTAACAAACTAAATGCATTTTACATACAATTTTATTTGTAGTACTTTGTACGTTATACTTTCAAAAATACTTTTGAGTACATTTCTGAGCCTGTACTTTTTACTTTACTTGAGTAGCTATTTGGATCAGTACTTTGTAGTCTTACTCGAGTTGTTCTTTTACAAATCTATTTTACTCTTACTCAAGTAAGAAATCCCGGTACTTTTGCCATCTCTGCTTGTTTTAGGTTTGTTGCACTGTGTACTTGTCTACCACCTGAACGAAGACAAATTCCTAGTCTGTGATGTTGCATCATTGACAATGGCAATAAACGTCATTCTGATTAACTACCAACATGGAAAACAAAAAATGTTGATTATTTCTTTTTTTTGTGTCAAAGTTATTTTCTTTTGTTGGGAGAGATAGCGACAGGATTAAATCGGATACTGGGATGAAGAGTCGGGGGAGACACTGCAGAAAATCCGGACAGGGGATTTGCCAGTACTGGATCAAAGGGAAGTGGTCAGAAGAGTGCACAATTGAATTTGGTCTGACAGAATAACATCCAGCACCCTCATGCAAAATCATCACCATTAGATTTCTCAGGCAGAGCAGGAATTCTGGAAAGGTCAGTTGACAGTGAAAAATGATGCATGACCGATATATCGACCGATATGAGTAGTTTTAACGCATCAGTTCTCTATCGGTATCAGGGAATTTCCCCACTGATATGGAGGAAACTGCCAGGGAGAATCGCTCCACTGAGCTGCAGCCGGCCCACTGCACTCAGCAGCTCAATCCTGCCCACCTAGTGTCTGGTTAACCTAACCAAAAGAAAAGCAGCAATGTGACCTAACCTAAATGACGATGGCATGGAAATGACTACAACACTAAAAGAAAGTCGACTGACAACACTTTTGTTTCATGTTTTCATATTTCTTTTACAGCTCTAAAAAATGTGGTTAGATAACGGTTATTATTGGGGTCCGCGTTGGCCGAGTGTTTGAGTGGTCATGGACACCGCACCTAACGCGACCCCCATTCATGTTAGCGGCGCTGCGTCTACCGCAGCGTCCGCAGTGTCGCGAGTTCGACTACGCTCGCCGACTTGTCTGCAATCTCTACCCCCGATCTCTTCAACCCCGTTATATCCAATAAAGATGGAAAAACGGTGCCGATGTCGGAAAAAATAAGTTAAAAAAAAAAAAAGATAGCGGTTATTGGTCCACCAGGCAAAATTTGGTTATCGGTATCAAGCCAAAGAACGCAGGTCGGTCATTAATGCAAACATCTTCGCCCCCGCCTGCGTCTGTGGGGCTCTGCTAGTACTAACAAAGTGCTGTTGTGTGCCTAGCCTGGCAAGCCAGACCCAATGCATCGTCCACGAATTGCACATCGCTAAATTTGTGACGATGCATTGGGTCTGGCTTGCCAGGCTATTGTGTGCCAGGAGTGCGTTACACTCACCAGATGATGTGGTTCCCCGGACTGGGATGAAAGTCAAAGTGCGTGTTGACTCGGCCGCTCTCGTGGGCCAGGTAGGACGTGTGCACGCTCAAGTGCTGCGTGTGCCTGGCGTGCTTGGTGATCCAGTACAGCATCCAGCGGTAGCTCTTGTCGGTGCTCGGCACCTCCAAGGTGATCATGCAGCTCCGCCGGAAGACCACCATGCCCACCTGGAAGGCATCATCACATTGTGGGGAAAATATTTAAATTGATGGGTGGTGGGGGGCAGCTGCTGCAAGCCAGGCCCATACACAGGCCTGTTGTTGCTATGGCCTAGATCATGGCAGACGCAGCGCTGTGACATCGCTCATCCCCGCTCTCTCATCCCACTTTCACACCAATGCTGTCAATAAAATGCGAGAATTGCGATTGTGTTGAAAAAAAAAAATGTATTCAACTGGGATCATTTGAAAGGTGCTCCTTCTATCAGCAATACTATATAAGAATTGCGATTGTGTTGAAAAAAAAAAATGTATTCAACTGGGATCATTTGAAAGGTGCTCCTTCTATCAGCAATACTATATAATTGCATAAAATGTAATGTGGAAATTATTATTAGGTACAAGGTGTACTATAGATCAAGTAAGCATTATGTAACTCGTGTTTTCTAGGGCATAATGCTCAAGATTTGACCATGTTCAGGCATGTTATTGGCAAAAAACAAATTATGAAAGTTTTCTATGCGTGGGTTTAGCCATATACAAAGGATAAGAAATATCTATGATTAAAACACTATTTAGTCTTTGATGTTCAATACAATTATTTTATTTGTTCACCTGGGCGCTCTTGCGGGCCACAGCGAGCGCCGTGCCGACGCCCACCAGCCCGAAGCCGGCTCCGAAGTACGGGTTGTCTTTTAAGCCCTCCAGTAGATCCGACAACGTCATATTGCCTGACTAGTAAAATGCTTCTCCAGAAAGGCGTGCGAGTCTTATGTAAAACCAACACGGCAGGGGGCTCAGAATCATGTCGACATGGAGCTGCATACTCCGGTGGGGGCGAGCCCCAAGCAACAAATGCACATTATAAGGTTAGAAAATAATTTGAAAATTTAAAAGCTACTGAATCGACATGTCAAAAGCGACCTCTGCCACGCTGGTGCACCGCCAACAACATACCGACTGATTGCACGAGCCCTTTGGTTCCTTGTTCCTAGACTCCATGGTTCCCACAGCAAAAACTGTCGTTTCCTGTCGGCACGTCCGAGTTAATGGCACCACCCCATTGGTCGAACCAGATCACGTGTCCTTCCACGGACTCGAATTGTTAATGGAACGCAACACGGAGTTACGAAATTGGGACAAAATATTGGACAACACCGCGTAGGTTGCGCCAATCGGATGACGGGGACACGATTTGGCATCAGCGCCTTGAAGGCCTGGATCAGTTCGACCATGTATTAAAGAACCATTCTTGCTTCTGATAGTGTGTCCCTCCTGAAAAAAAAAAATCAACCATCTTGAGCTGGTAGGTTGTTTTAGCAGGTCAACCAGCTGAAGCTGGTCTGATGTCAGCTGGTTTTATCTGGTCACCTGACTGAAGCTGGTCTGAGGCCAGCTCATTCTTAGCTGGTCCACCAGCTACAAGCTGTCCTTGGCTGGACTTTTTTAGTAAGGGTGTGTGTGTGTGTGTGTGTGTGTGCCAAAAGCTTGAACCAACGATACAATAGTTTGACGGTTGACTCGAGGATGATGCCATGTCAATATGGACCAGAATCTGGTCATTATCACTGCTTTTTACCATGGGTGCGTATTGGCCCAAGGAACAATCAATCAAAATAAGACAATCCAGATATTTTTTGGATAGGTCAGCTTTATCGACAATCCTTTTAGCAGAATTGACCCTTTGGCATTGGCGTAGGTGCGCACTCAAGTTCTTATAGTTGACTGCATGCATAGTTAAGAACATTCTATTGACCCGTCAAGCACATTGACGGTTGCTCATGAAATTACTCCATTTCATAACTTCTGGTCAAAACTAAACGAGTATAGCAAGAAGGAAAAGCGTTAATACCCCATCTACCGGCCCGATGAAACATCACACCACACAAAAAGATATCTGAAAGTCTTTAAAATTTATTTGGTGAACCCATTTTGCCAGTATTCTCTCTGCCTGCACTCCCCATTGGCCCACAAAATAGTGCAGACTGTCCAGCAACTCACCACAGCCATTGCAAACTTGTCATTCATGCAGTCCACTGGTACAAGTTTGGCTTTGGGGAAAAAAGAAAAAAAAAACGCCTTTGTGGGTTGAGGAAGGGTGTGTGCTGGAAATTTCAAAGTCAGCACATGCTTGACGAGAAGTCACCATCTCCACTGGTTCCTCAGTTGCAGCTGACGGACTGGAGCCCTCGGGAGCAGAGGAGGCCGGGCTCGAATTGCAAGACTCTGCGCTTCAACGCTGCTCTGTTGATCTTGTTTGCCCGAATCTGAGGTCCACGTTAACGTCAGTTCAGATCGCACAGTAGCACTGACAACCCCTCAACCACGTCCACACGCTCCAGCCTACCTGTCTCACAGTCGACCAATAACCTTAGAAACCAGGAGGTGGGGACTCGACTTGATCACTCCCCAACTGTTATGTCCTGTACTAAAAAAAGACCAAAGTAAAATTACTTCAATCCAACATCTAAGGCTTTGTTTGAAAACGCTACACGTTCCCTTCCCACCCACCCACACTGCTGGTAGCCTGTATTGAAAACAAGATTCCAACAAAATAGACATAAACAAGACATGTCTGCTAAACATACACTTACGAAAATAAATCTCAAAGAAAAAAGTGCATCACGTGTTCAAGTAAATATGTAAGCCTCACAACAACAACAAAAAAGTGTGGCCAGGTGTAAAAGACGGGGCGGGCGCAGACCACCTTACGGCTACCGACCGCACATAGGAGGAGGCGCATTTCATAACAGGAAGCCTGGATGAGGTCTTACACAGCAGGAGGTCATTGCCGCAAAAAAAAAGAAAATAAAAAAAAACACCCATGGTTAGTGATTTCAACATCGGATGTTTCTGCTATTGATGGGTGACATGGTGGGGGGCGTGGGGAGAGCCTGGCATGCAAGACGAACGAACGTTCCACACACGGGCGGCCGGGCACATCAGGCTACTTGGGGGGGGACGTGCGCGGGGATAACAGCACTGGCACAACTGGCGTTTCCCAGAATTTTTCCGGCTGATTCACTGTCAGCCACAACGGCTGGCATTGCTATCAACTACGCTCTTACAGGTCACTAGGAGTTACCTCTATACGTCATAGATATAAATTATTTTTTTAAAAAGACCTGTCCCAAGAAGCCACAGTTCTCAGCCACACCGATGTGTGGCAGATTTGGCAGAAGGTTGGGCTCCCCGAGGCAAAAAAAAAAAAAAAAATGATGTGCAAGACGGCAAGTCTGCGTTCATCTTTTGGCGCGTCGCGGGTCTCTGCCGTTGCTAATGGTAACCGAGGGCTTGGTCACGGGCAAAGGCCCGCCGATGACGGATGCCATGGTGGACGGGGCACCGTTGCCTGGCGAGCGTCCGTTTGGCCGGCCCACTGCGCCAAAGTCACCGCCGCCGGGACCTGGGCGGCCCCCAGGAGTGTTGGAGTTGTTGCCGAAGGGCGGCATGGTGCCGTTACCTGGAGACAGATGAAACGTGAACAGTGATGTTAGTCCTATAGACCGCATTGGCATAAATGCATTGGGATAGACGTCACTGGCAGCCTCAATCTATCAACGATAGATTACAACTTTTAATCTCAATCTTATGAATACCGGTAAATCGCTTTCTGTCTTTTGTCTGTAGTATGTCCAGGTATATCCCAAACCCTTTTTTAGATTCGAACACTTTGTTATTCACGTTTTTAACAATTTAACAACTCATTCTCTCTCGAACCATACATCTGTACACTTCTGGCGCGAAGTAGAAGTGGTGGTTTAAAAATGGCTGACGTGGGTCCGCGTTGGCCGAGTGGTTATGGACACCGCACCCAACGCGCCCCCATTCATGTTGGTGGCGCTGTGTCTACCGCAGCGTCTGCAGTGTCGCGAGTTCGACTGCGCTCGTCGACTTGTCCGCAATGTCTACCCCCGATCTCTTCGGCTCAGTTTCTGACTAATCCTATCCAATAAAGATGGAAAACGGCGCTGACGCCGGAAAAAATAACTTTTTAATCTAAAAATAGCTGACGTGATGTGAAACAAAACAAATAGTGATGGAATGAGAAGCACATCCCAAATGTGATGCAACTCAAAACCAAAAGATACAAATCTAACAAAAAGCCCACTTCCTTGCACGCTCCAGTCTTGAGTTAAAGGGTAGCAATATATTTCTAACAAAAAATTGTTTAAACAGTGCATGGTACCGGATGGAATCCAGCCATACCTAGTGGCGCAGGTGTACCTGAATTCTGATTGGGTGGAGAGTTCCCTCTTGGATTCTGATCCGGCTTGCCCTGTTGGGTGGAGGAGGTAGACACAGGCAGAGCAGAGAAGAAAAGATGTCACTACAGCACCATCATTACATTTACAGGTCATCTGGACATTGTGTAGCCCCTAATTGACACCACTCAGGATTTCAGATACAACCTCTGTGGAATAAACATGAAAATTCCACTAATTTACCATCTTTTCACATGATGGTATGAATCCCATGGTCATGTTAGATGAAAGCTTGTCGTTCGGCCACTTGTGTTGCTAAACCAAATTTCAGTTCCCTCTACCAATTGTACAGCTAAACTAAAACTAAACTAATCCGTCACATTGGACTGGAGGCAGTACCTTCTGTATTGACTATTCAGGCAGTTGCACGGTGACATCACGGCTTAGCGACGGCAGAAATTATGGCATCATCACAGTCAGACGAACAGACAGAGTGATATTTCCATAACATTGTCAGTTTAAAAGTCTTTCTCCATGGTAATATGCCATCATTCAGCAGATGGCAGTATAAATACGTCCATTGTATTCCCCCATATAATGGATGTGAATTTGTAACATATACCACTTAACCGTACGTATATACTTCACCGCACAAGACACCTGCAAAATGTCTGCTGTCGCCGCACACAGAAAAGTAGGGCTGCAAGTTAATGATTATTTTGATCACCGATGAATCGCCCATTTTTAATGATGATTTAATGATCTCCACTCTTTGCTAACATTTCCAATTTTTTGTATTAGCATGGAAGACAGGCAGAACCTACTCTTCCATGGTCAATTCTAACATATTGGGTTTTCACCCAAGCTTACGTGTTGTCTTTATTGTATTGGAGTCATGACACTGGGAATGGAGACTGGCATTTGGGAACAACAAAGATTAAACTCATTTGGAAAGGAAACTATGAATCACTGCCGACTAATCCTCAAATTAGTTGCTGATTGTTTCAATTCATCGATCATCATCGATTAATTGGTTGCACACCACACGAGTGTTAAAATTGATTATGATTCCATAACAGTGTCCAGTACATGATTTTATACCCTTAGCACCAATAAGAACTTAAACCCACCCGCGAGTCAAGGGCATAGAGTAGCGTCCATTCTAAACTGTGCTGTCGAAAAGTGTTCTACTCACAGACTTATTTTGCTGGTTGGACTGGGCCTGAAGGTCCGGGTTGGGCTCGCTGAAATTGGGAACTTCAGAGTACACCATGCAGAACCTGTTTGTGGGGTTTGAAACAGCACATTGTAAATAATCAATAACAATAATATGTCATAATACATATGGTGCCTGTGACTTAGTTTGCTGAACTTTCTGTATCATCTTCCGATTTCTCTCATCCCAGAGTCAATAACATGGAAGATGATGCGTACACCGAAAAATAACTTCATAATAAATACTTTTAAAAGGAATCTGCAAAATTGTGAAAACATTTCAGGCAAAACAAATCACAGTTCAAGATAAAGACGATAACTTAGCCGCGACACCAGGACAGAAGTAACATCAAAAATGCATATGATTTGGAGCATATGCATTTGCTGCTTACGTCAGCACATCTTCTGAGCGAAAGGTTAAAAAGTGCAATGGTACGCTTTGCAGCAAGACTGCTTTTTTTCGGATGCAATGTCAGATCACACACTGTGCCGATGCAAGCACATTTTACAAGCGCCGTCCTACTGAACCATACAGCAGATGCTAGTCTGAACTAGCAGAAGACGCAACTTTTAATGTGCCCTTATCATTTCGGCACCATCCGTAGATTCGTGCCATGAAATGACTGCACTGGATTGCCCCTTTTCCCTAGACTGCAAGCAAGAATCGGCCATGCATCGCTCGAATGTGATGGTGTGGTAAAGGGGTGCAGAGTGAGGTGTGAGCAGCGACTGAGTAGAAAGCATCTCCCGTCTTGCAGAGAGCCCGGTTCTGATTGGTGAGCAGAAACCAAGCAAAGTACCAGATTTATTTGATTTGATGGATTCCAGACCCAAAAGCACGTTAGAGTAATGCGTGGCGAATTACATCTCCATGTTGTTGTTTTTTTTTTTTTTTCATTTTTGGTGGTAATAGTCACTCACTCTCCAATCTTTTGCAAGTCACCACCTCTTCCAGTGTAGAGTGTCAGACAGCCTTTCCAAATGGCCGCGTACCTGCGAAAACAAGATGTGAGTTAATGTTAGAGTGTAGGACTGGGTCGCAGCACCTCAAATAAATCACTTCTGTGACAGAAGGGACACAAAATGCTTTTACATTTAAAGTGTTATAATCACGCAAACACATGGCTTTTGGACAAACAGCGATGTGCCCCCTTTGCTGGTGTTCCCACCGTGGTTTATCAACTATTCCATAACACCACCCCCTCAGCACTGACTGACAATACACACACATAAGAGCACCCCCACCATTGTAGCACGAACGAGAGGGCACTACTATTTAATATTTAACTACTATTTAATTCTGTGATGCACTTTACTACGTTAATTATTACTTTAGTTAGTTAATTTAGTTTTAGTGTATTTTTAGCGACTGTTGATCCTGCTGATTGTGCGATTGCTGTGCGATTGCTGCTACTGTGTGCCTTTGTTGTCATTGCTGTTATGTGGAGTTGCCAAACAAATTTTCCCTGTAGTGTTGGGA
The DNA here is from genome assembly GCA_900302395.1 of Bregmaceros cantori. Lineage (NCBI taxonomy): Eukaryota > Metazoa > Chordata > Actinopteri > Gadiformes > Bregmacerotidae > Bregmaceros > Bregmaceros cantori. The sequence goes on from OMKY01254849.1 coordinate 25,547, forward strand.
ACAATGCGACAGTGGCTGTGTCCGAAATAGCTCCCTATCCCCTACTCCCTACCCCCCATACAGTGCACTTGCTTATAGTGCACTTAACAGCAACGGCCGAGATTTCGGACACTAGAATTGGCGCCGTCAAAATTATTATAAAATATAATTATAAAAAATATAATTATAAAATTCAACAATCATCACAGAACGTCTGAAGTACTTCATTCATAACTATTCGCCGTGGTCGGTCGCTATTTACTCCCGCCGCGGCATATTTTTTTTACGTTTAGGTCCTTTTTAAAACGTCTCGCAATGCATTGTGGGTTATATTTCTCCGTCTAGGGTACATCCGATGCTCACTACATTTTGCGGTGCATTGTGGGATACTTTCAATGCACTATCTAGGGTACATGGAGAATTCGGACACCCCTACAAGATGGCGTGCGCCCCATATAGTGCCCTATATGGGGGTTAGGGGGCGATTTCGGACACAGCCAATGTATCTATTTGCCTGCAGTGGAAACATATGGAGGATGCTCCAATCAACATGCTCGATTTATGCTGGAAACCCAACCCTCTGTTATTGGCCACATCACTTAATATCCGCACACGCAGAACCGGTCTAAGATCTGGTCTAAGATCTGGTCTAAGATCTGGTCTAAGATCTGGTCTAAAGATCCACACACAGACACGGTTCTAATATCTACACACAATCTAAAGATCGGCACACGCAGACCTGCCTTAACAACGATCATTAACACATACAGACGCATGCTCTCTCTCTCTCTGTCTCTCTCTCTCTCTCTCTCCCTCTCTCTCTTTCTCTCTGTCTCTCTCTCTCTCTCTTTCTCTCTCTTTCTCTCTCTTTCTCTCTCTCTCTCTTTCTCTCTGTCTCTCTCTCTCTCCCTCTCTCTCTCTCTCTTTCTCTCTGTCTCTCTCTCTCTCTTTCTCTCTCTCTGTCTCTCTCTCTCTCTTTGTCTCTCTCTCTCTGTCTCTCTCACTCTCTTTCTCTCTGTATCTCTCTCTGTCTCTCTCTATCCCTCTCTGCCTCTCTCTCTCTATCTCTCTCTGTCTCTCTCGGTCTCTCTCTCTCTCTCTCTCTCTCTCTCTCTGTCTCTCTGTCTCTCTCTCTCTCTCTCTCTCTCTCTCTTTCTCTCTCTCTCTCTCTCTCTGTCTCTCTCTTTCTCTCTCTCTCTCTCTCTCTGAGAGA
>OMKY01254863.1:3393-15623 GCA_900302395.1 Bregmaceros cantori
CAAAGTCCCCCCAACTAGTCAGTCACTATATTGTTGTCCATATTTATTGTACTCACAGCTTCACGCACGCACGTTGTCCGGTCTGCTCATCGTCTTTGTGAAAGTTCTGTCTTCTTCGTCTTGTTCCGGTCTGGTCGTCCACGTAATTACTTAAACCTAACTGCTCTATACCGAACTGCGCCCCCAGTGACGTTACCTGAAATGGGGGCCTGGGGAATTTTTAACAATAATCGAATACAGCATCAATCAAATTTCGACAAACAGCAACATTATCAATATTAACCTTGAATAACACATGGTTACGTTTGTCTAAAACATTGTAATATTGTGTCAAAACCTGCAGTATTTTTATTTTCTCCCAGATGCACATTCTCTGACCTGAGTTCTAAATGGGCTACCTTGAAAGACGTCCTCCAGTGGTTTTGGTGTGCTACTTTCATCTTTCGTCACAGCCACCTTCAACCATGGTTTTTTAGGTTGTCACTTATGGGCAATGAGTTACTCTGACTGACTGGCACACACATACACACACACACGCACGCACACACACACACGTAAAGTATGCATATGTGTACATATGCACATTGTACACATGTCATTAGCCCTTTTTTGTGGGACAGTCAGGTGCCTAAGTTGGGACAGTGAAAGTTAATGTTAGGCACATTGCTATACTTCCTTTTTACCATAGTTTCACTGACATTCATTACTTTAGGGAGGAACCAGAGCCACTGGAGCACAGATGTCCCACATTAGGCAGTGGCCTACTTTAAGCCAATCCACCCTAATCAGTAATCGCCTATGAACTTGTTATTTTCTGCAGTTTTGTGCTGACACTTCACCCTATTGCACCATGTAAATTATATAGTAATTCCTAATTTCTGAAAATACATAATATTACATTTACACAATTGAAAAGAAAAAACATGAACATGAATAAATGCATCTAAATAAATACAGTACTGTAATGAGTTTGTGCCAGACTGAAGTAAGTAACTCAATTGTATGACAATAAGAACCAAAAGTGATTCTATTTTGAGTTGACAAGATTCATCTTTTTTTACGTGGTGTTACTAAAGTTGTTTTTAGTAGTGGTGTTTTGTTTGAGGAAAATATGTAAACTATATATATATATATTAGTTGACTAATCCTTTCAATGTTGTGCAACTAATCAACTATTAAAATAATCGTTATTTGCAGACTTAGTCGACAGATTGGAACGCATAAACACACACACACACATCCAGATGAGAATGCTGGTAACCAGGTGCATTGTGTTTGTGTGTGTTTGTTTGCATGTGTTTGTGTCTGTGTGTGCATGTGTTGGTGTGTATGTGTTTATACGTGTGTGGGTGTGTGCTGTGTCTTTGTGTGTGTTTGTGTGCGTGTGTTTGTGTCCCTTGCAGACTGATGAACAGGCCATGCTGGAAGACACTCAAGTGGCGCTGCAGGACTTGGAGAAAGTCACCTTCCATTTCCGTCAGCTGGAAGGAGAGCCTCTAGTGGCCAGTACGTGCGCTACACCCCCCTCCACCCCACCCGGCACGTCATTAGCACAGCTCTAATATTTAACAGCAGCTGAAGCCCCTCATAGCGCCCAGCGCTTGCTGAGGATGAGATGGGCGTCTAATGAGCAGTTTAATTATTCACCTGGAAGCTATTTCTAGTGAGGTGTTTTTGTCACCGCGACACGGCGCGCTTTGCCCTCAATTATGCATTCTTTGTCACGTTCTCTGTCTCGCCTCTTCATCTCCGTAGTCTCAATTTCCCCCCGAGCCTCTTTTACTTTGATTCAGACACTCACACTCCTCTGTCTCTACTGTTTCTTCTGGAGCTGTAGACGAGTTCAGGGGATACTTCCGGTCTCTGAACTTCCGGTGTCATTTACTTGCCGTGTATTTGGCTATTTTTTCAACATGTCTATTCGGTGGGAGCACACACCTAGAGGGTTATTTAAAAATTGTGGTGGTAATTTGCGGTGTGCTATTCCACACCCAAATGCTCTCGTGCGGATCTGTGACCCACAAGTGCATGATATAATAATCAGTGCAACTCGATCCATTTTCTCATTCCTTTTGGAATAACTAGAAGAAGCAGCCAGCCCATTGGTCCAGAAGAACATGTGACCACTCGGTGAGTAACTTTAAGTCGGATTTTGACTGTATTTCATCCATATTTGTAGAAAATTATGAACAGAGCGAGTGGTGTGATGTGTAACTGGTCACAGATGACATCTAGTGGTCGGATTTTGAAGTGGCGTGCGTTTTGTATGTTTTGTGTGCTCGGACCTCGGTCCAGTAACAGAGTTGACATAGGCAACAATAAGGCACCGGAAGTAACCTTAAGAACGGCGGGACAAAATGACTCCCATCAGTATTTCGCACGTAAACCCGTCCATTGAGGGGTGTTATCATTAGGGTTGGCCGATATCAACATATGAAATTATGACCCCCCTCACACAATGAACCGTTAATTATCCCGATAATATACATTAAAACATCAATTAGAAATGATAAATAGGTTAAAACAGGCTGCTAAGATTGGAATATTTGTATTGAAACTACCATAGGGCGCGGAGACAAGGTTCCCCCCATACCAACCCGGAAGTAGGCACGGACATCAAAACAAATGCGGTGTCCATTTTTATATACCGTCTATGATCAGACACCTCAGGTTAGCAGTAGAACCAGATCAGACCATATGGTTGCAGTAGAACCAGAACCAAGAGTTGAGACCCAGGCAGAGGCAGTGGATCCAGCGGTAACCAGCGATTGCGTCAGAGCTAACGGATGCTCTCAGACCAGTTTAACCCCTCGCTGCCCTGAGCCGAGCATGACACGGTGTGTCGTCAGCACTACCATTTTCTTTAATTCGGTTCTGTTCAGACATTTGTACATCCCAGTGTTCAACAGATCATCCCACACTATTTCAGCCTATCAGAGCAAGCCAAACAAGGACGTCATGTTTTGCCCAACTCGTGGACATTACTTGACACAACCGCATGCACTGTTCTGGTCAGTGTAACACGGGGCAAGCCTAGACGTTCCAATCCATAACACTACAAAGGCCTCGTGAACGGCCATTAAGAAGCAGGCCATACAGTCAGTTCTTTCAAACACCCAATGCCATCAATCCTGATATGGGATATGATGTTACCTTAATGGTGGTCTTTGTGTGTCGCCAGACACGCCGGTGTGCTACCAGGTGGAGGGCAGTCGTCAGGCCATCAAGGTATGCTTCTACCTAGACTCCTCCTACTTCAGACTGCTGCCACACCGCCTCCGCAGCGGAGGAGGCTTCCACCTCTACACCGCCCTCTTCACACAAGGTACAGCCTCACAATTTCCAAAATACAAACACAAAAATAAAGGAAATTAATACATATATTAATGAATTAATTAATTAATTTAATTAATTAATTCAAAACATCAAAAGAGAGGAAAACAACCAACCAAATTAGACATATCCAAAATGGATTGTGAAGAAATGAAACATATAATATCTCACCCCTAAACTGTACAATAACACAAATATTCTGCTTTTTTGTCACCAATACCCATATTATATATATATATATATATATATATATATATATATATATATATATATATATATATATATAGGGTGGATTGCCTTAATAGGGCTATTTTTGCAGCTTTCTACTGTTACATAATTTGGTACAGATAAATGTAGTGTTGAACAGTTTTCTTTTACCATACTTTCACTGACATTCATTAGTTTTTGGAGTAGCCAGAGACGCTTAGGTGTCCCACATTAGGCAGTGGTTCACATTAAGGCAATCCATCCTACCTATAGACATCTCTCTCCATCTCCCTGTCTTCCCTTTTATACATGTATATATTTTTCTTTCATCGTCATTATCATCTTGCGCCCTAATACTATTTCAGTGATATATAAAAAATGAATACCAAGACAAGCAAAAGAAAAAACAGTTGGCCACAACACAACATTCCTTTCTGTAATGTGTCTTTCTGTGTGATTTTCAAAATTTCACAACTTCAGAAACAAAAAGCCACTTGGTGTCAGCACTTAAGATATAAGGTCCGTTTAAGGAGGTGGCATACAGTGACCACAGCCACCACCAGGGAAATACATGTATTACTACTTCAATAGTAGCTGACATAGAACAGTGTTGTAGTCTACGTTGTACGCAGTATACACACTGAAATATATTTGTATATCCCATTACTTTCTGAGAACTGGGATGATATGTGATACATAACATGAATATGATGAATGAGTATCATTTTTGAAAACATTCACACTTTCACAATCACTCAGATTGGAGCAACACAATCGATTGTGATGATTTTGAAAACAGAATGATTTTTTTTTCACATGTTTAGTAGTAATTATTATGAGAAATGCATCAAGTCTTGAGAAAAAAAAACGTTTTTTGGAGAGCTGAATAGAAGCAAAAAGCTATAGATTTACATTTATATATTGCATATTAAAATTCTCTTAAAATTTCTTATTCACCAGAGTCTAGCATATGTTGTCTCTTCAATGTATCTGAACTTATTAATTAACTTCTGCGTGTCTTTTCCTAAATGAGTCAAAGAGGCAGGCATGTACTCACTTGCCAATTTATGGTGGGGCAACCTTAAAGTGAAAACGCTGTATGTAAGCCATGAAATGGTGAGCCTCGCCAAGCAAAGCCAGTTGTAACAGGAAGTTCTGACAACCTGCTTGGGCAGACAGACTGGCAAGCTAGAACCAACGAATCGCCCATGCATCACGTGCGACTAGAACAAACATTGGGTCTGTTGTTGAGCATAGGAGGAGTGTTATTATTTTTTTTGTTGTTGTTTTCAAGTTTTGTGTGCACAAGCACCTTTTTATTCCTTATTGAGAGTTAATGATACGGTTAAATCGTCTGTCATGCTGTGCGATGCATGAACGATTAGACTGTTCTGGCTTGCCAGGCTATGACTTAGTAGTATCTACATTAATAGTAGTGATGCTGCATTTGATTATATCATATATTGTGAAATCCAATGGAAAGCATCATTGTGTTGGGAGGCTGCTGTTGATTTCTGAATTTTACATTTCAATGTTTATCATTGAAAGAAAAGAAAAAAAAAATAGTTTCATCATCCAGAAATAATTATTTTCCAACAGAACAGCAGCATTTGGGATGAAGAACAACCTTCATTACAACCTATACAGAGAACTCACCCTTGGCCTTGGGATTGATGAAATTAATATTTGATATACTTTTGAAAGATTAAAGTTGTTAAGTTAAATCATAGTGACCCAATGTACAATAAGAGCATTTTGTTAACAGGAAAAGCATATTGGTCCATTCACATTTTATAAAATATCCTCCAAACAAAGTAACCTCATTTAGTTTTCCATTTAATTAATTGTCAATAATCCTTTTAAGCCCAGGACTTAAAAACGAAATTATTTTTTTTAAAATGTTCCGTTCCGAACGGTTCAGACAGGCCGTTTTCATTCTCTAAATCGTTCCACCACCAAAATATCGGTCCTGAACCGGTTCAGAACGCTAACATTTTGTTCGTTCTTAAAGTACCTTTTTTTGTGTAATGTTAAGTTTAGATTTAGTTCACACAAAATATATTTGGTGGACTTTCCAACTTCAGTACCACTGTATCAATGTGAAAACCCCGGTTTAAAATGCCATTATATTTGTTTCCTTGTCTGTACACAAGCTGAATGCCCCAGATGCATGTGGTTGATGAATGACAGTGAAAGTTGGATGGATGCACAACTGGAAATAGTCTCCCAGACATAGGATATGTTAAAATATTTAGAGAACAAAAAAAAACGTTTTTAACTGTATTTTGTGGATTTCATAATATTAATTTTCTGTTCCAGAACATTTGAAGCAATCTTTTGTCGTTTCCGTTTCGGCTCCTCGGAAAATTCCATAAAATTCTGTTAGTTTTCGCTTTTGGTTTCCGTTCCTTGAACCGGTTCAGAGCCCTGGTTAGGCCTCATTTATACTCGCTGGAAACTACAGATATGGATTTGGTCTGAGAGATGATTCCATCCAAAGTGCTCAGCTTTCTGGGGAGCTGGATTAAAATGGAGCAATACCACATATAACCACCGCAAATTGTGGGGGCAGTATAGAGGCAGACTATTGCTCATTTGTGAAAGACGAAAGAAGCATAGAAACTGTTTAACAACAGGGTTTAACAACCCCCAGGTCATTTGAGTTTGAAAACCCTGCCTTAAAGGGAAGTTCCACCCTGGGACCTTGCCTTTGTAAAGAAACTGTAGTCTGTGGCATGAGTCGTATCCATCCCCAAATCCATGACATGGTCTCTTCCATGCGATTGTGTGGGTCCATGCTTTGTGGATGTAATCACAACTAGATAAATATGACAAAGTGAATGATTCTTTGATATTCGATGAGCAAAACGGAAATATTGGACATATTTAAAATAAGTGCAGAGGATTGCTCTCTTAAAGTGCTTTCTAGTTTGAATTCTAGTTCATTGTTACGCATCTTGCTTTTGAAGCATCTATCGCAATGTTGGATGACGACCAGATTTTGTTCATTGCAGATGAGCATATCTCATTGAGTGCATATTTGAAGCTACTCAAACAATGAGCATTGCAATCATGGTAAAACATAGAGCCAGGGTGGACTGGCGTGGGTCATGCATGGTCTTTCTGCTTCACATATAGCACTGCAGGTGCAGCCACTCTAGCCCACTGAACTATAACAGCAGAGTCAGTGTAAACAGATGAACATTAACTACAATCTGACTAAATTGGAGAAGCAGTCCTATGGTCATGAGCTTTGGGTAGTGACCAAAAGAATGAGATCACGGGCGCAAGTGCGTTCCCTTCGCAGGGTGGATGGGCACTCCCTTAAAGCTCAGTTATCCATTAGGGACTCGGAGTAGAGCCGCTGCTCTTTCGTGTTGAGAGGAGCCTCTCTGCGGACGCCTGGCTTCGAAATCTGATTAGGACGCCGCCTGGACACCTCCCTGGGGAGGCGTTCAGGTCATATCCCAACAGCTGGCGACCCCGGGGAAGACCCAGGACACGCTGGAAAGACTATGTCTTTCAGCTGGCTTGGGACTGTTTCGGGATCACAATGGAGGAGCTAAAATAAGTAGCTGGGAAGAGGGAGATGTGGGCCTCCCTGCTCAAACTGCTGTCTCCGTGACCTGACTCCGGATAAAGCGGAAGAAGTAAGTGGATTGGAGAAATGTTGAGTTTGTTTATCGACATATTTTCCCCGTTCTGACGGCATATCTATGAGCATAAACAAATGCAGCATAATACCATAGAAAATCCTGGCAACGGTACAGTGATGCAGGGGCATCGTTACTTAGAGGATGATGCTACAATAGTGCAGTGAAATAGTGGTTGACGTCAACGTCAGCTCTATCAAATTTTAAATTCTATGACTTGCTTGGTATTGCTTATTGGTTATAATTAATATAGAAATAAATAAAAAGATGCCATACAATTCAAAATTCACAACATATTTTGTAACATACAGGACTCCACAACGACATGTAAATAGATTATGATAATAATACCAATCATTTATAAATTGTTTATACACTGTCATAGTTCGTTTCTTCCTTCAAGTATTAGCAAACCCGATTTGCTGGAGATAAATTAAGCTCAATAAATAACTATCATACTCATTGGATATTAAAATCATTCAATTAACTGTTCTCAGTTGGCCATCCCATAGCAGATACACGACCCGAAATGTGATATATAGACATTAAAAAAGATTACATTCACAAATCCACGTCTCTAAGTAATGTTTTCGTTATGAGTCCTGCCCTGGAAAGGCATCGCACTCCCCTTTATGTGTGGGCCTGTCTAGTTCCTAAGGAATCTGCTGAGGTCCTGTAGATTCATTAGTTGTTCTGCCCCTGATACAGTTAGTACAACTGTGGGTATTTAAAAAAAATAAACAGATTCTTCTTTAGCACTAGGCCAGCGTTAAGCGCGTCACATGTCTGTGTAAGTTAGCTCCAGGTGCCGCTATTGATATCACAAGCTTGGTCTCTTGATGGCATGGGACACCAATATCTTGGAGGTCCATTGACGTTACTACGTCTTTATGTCATGACCATGTCAGTCTCACGCTATCATTGAGGTGAAGCCGGCAGTCGCACGCCCGACATCCCAAGGTGACAGCGTCCTGTTCTCTGCATTCTGCCGCCATTTCGACCTCATAGCGCAGGCTTGGTTCTGACATCTGGTGATATACTGTGTTCTGCGTCTGGACTGGAAGGGGGAAACCTGCCGCGCAGTGGTAGTGCAGAGTGGCGCTTCAGGTACTTCCAAGTCTCAGCGGACCACCTTTCTCCCTAGAACCACCTGCCCCAGCATGTGGGGGAAGGGGTTGGGGGCGAGGGTGATGGCACTGGTTGTCCTCATACATGGAAGCCCCGGTCGTGTTCATGTAAGAGCTGCAGGCGCAAGGTCTGTATGCTGCTGACGATCCGCCGCTGGTGGCCGATCAGTTCCACTCCTATGTGTCTGACGTCTCTGTTAGAGAGGCAGATCAAACAAAGGCTAGTTTAGATAATAATAATAATAATAATCTGTATCTTGGATTAAATAACAACAGTAAATCATATTAAGAAATGTTTCATGCCAATAAAAAATTGACAAAAATAATTGGCGGTGAAAGAGTTGAATGAAATAAGTATTTTCCAAATTGCATCTATATGAGTATCATAAAAGAAGCACAGAAACAGTGTTTTATGTAATAACTGTCTACCTCCCCTAAACTCACTCAATGCTCATGGTAGCAGCAGCATCCAGAGTGCAGATGCCTGCGGACAGGAAGTTGGACTTGTACTGGCTCATCTTGATGGAGTCCAGCCAGTCCCCGATGGAGATAAACATGGGGTCCTCGTCCATCAGCTCGGAGCCCGGAGACTCTGCAGGACTGCTGCACAGATAGAAAGAAAAAAAAAGCGGTTCTACAGACAGATATCTCCATTTATCCTGAGGCGGCAGTTGTGGATACAGACAATAAAGTGAAAAACAGGGTATACGTACAGTTTAGAAGGCAGTGAAACTCAACTTAGCTAAACCTTTATTTATAGAGGACATTTCAAACAACTGTGGGTGACCAAAGTGCTGTACAATAATAAATAGAATGGACCACAGCGACAACAGAATCAACAAACAGCAAACAAGAGTCAATCAAATCTAAATGTAAAGGTGTAGGAGTCCGCTTAGATTTGGTTAAACTCCAGGGCAGCTCATTCCAAAGCTTTGGGGCAGCCACCACAAAGAAGGGCTTTTGAAATCTATTTTATTTTTAAAACAAACATGAGGGGTGTGGGTGGCAGAGTGTTTATAGAGCGCGCCCCCTGGACCATAAATTGAGCAATGCCACAGGTTTTAATCCCCTCCCCGGTTTTTCTGCAATGTCTCCACCCGACTCTTCATCCAAGTTTCCAATTTAATCCTGTCACTATCTCAGCACGTGTGCCCAAAATAACTTTAAAAAAGAAGGGACTACAGTATGTTTTTCGGGCATAGCATCGCATATGAATATTCTCTGGCTTTCAGCTGTCATGAGCTCTTCATGAAGGAAGATCTGCTGATCTTTTATCTAACCCAGGACAGGAAGATGATGCACCACTCATTCTATCATGTTTGTCAGTTCATATCACAGTGTTAAATATGCAGTGTCAAAGTTCATTGACTCTTTCAGAATATTTACTAGAGTTGGTGTTAATTTGCGAGTTGAATTACAAGGCACATGTCAATTCGATTCTACAAAGCCCCGTCCAAAGCCCCGCCCACCTCATTCTCTCTCAAACTTTATAGGCCGCCATTTTAATTGCATCGTGACTCATGCGGCATCAGACCCTTGGCCTGGACCGAGTTTCGGCTCGGACCCCAGGGGTTTGGGTCGAAGTGGCGCTGAGGCTGACTCTCGATGTCGCAGGCCCTTGCGGCCTTCGTTCGCAGAGATGCAGACGCCCGTCCATTCAAGGAGGTGGCGGCGGTGCAACATTCTGTGCCCTCCCCAGGGCATACGGATAGCCACTGTCTCCGGTCGACGTCCTGTGCTGTTTAACACTATGGAAAGAATTCATTTAACACCAAATCTAATAAGGACTACATACGCTCGGACACAGTGTTAAATTTAACTCTTTAAGTGTTGATTTAACACTGCAAAATTTAATGTGTACTAACTTTGTGTAATGACAGCACAAAGTTGACATGGCTGGGTGTATCTATTTCTGCAGTGGATTAATCCCAACGCTTTGGGCAGTCGCCATAATGCTTCCTCAGTTCAGAAGTGCAATAAGGATGTGATTTATATATCTATAACAATACACATTGTAATATCTATTCCCAATGTTCATGTTGGTAACTTGTGTCTTACATTGGATATGTATATCATATGTTAGTGCTGATGTGCATTGTTGCACATGTCGACCATGCCATGTTCTGTTCGGCGACTTACAATATATCGTTTATTCAAGTCTGAGGCCATCGACATTTCAAGTTATGCCTTAAAAATCACTCAATCCGGGGGGCGCGGTGGCAGAGTGGTTATAGAGTGCGAGCTGCGCCGCGGGTTCTAATCCGCTCTCCAGCTTTTCTGCAATGTCTTCACCTGACCCTTCATCCCAGTTTCCAATTTAATCCTGTCACTATCTCTCTCAAAATAAAAATGAAAAACGGCGCTTGCGCCCCCCCAAAAAAACAAAAAACTAAATCCTTCACCTTTCCATGTCGTCCACTAGGGGAAGCAAGCTGCTGGGGTTGCGAATCAGCTTGTCCAGGAAGGTAACCATGTCCACAAACTTGGGTCTGTGGTTCCTCTCCTTCTGCCAGCAGTGTAGCATCAGCTGGTGCAGCGCCACAGGGCAGCCCATTGGGGCTGGTAGTCTGTAACCTTCTTCGATGGACAGAATGACCTGTGTGTTCAGGAGTCAGTGTTTTACAGATCCAAAATACATGAAACATTTAAAAAATCTAACTATTTCAGACATTTCAAACATTTTAACACTATAAATGATGATTTGACACAACTCATAATGTAATTAAGTTTATCTCCACTTCCTAGGAAAAAATATGATTACAATTTTCTATATTCTGATAAAAATGTGTGCTGAGATTTCTGGCAGTAATATGTGTTGGGCTGAAATAGTGAAATTGATTGCAATATTGTAATATTTTTCAGTTCTCACGGAGTCATACATTCTTTGATATAAAATTGTACTAATAATATAAATTGAAAACTATTTAACAGAGCGACACATATTTGTGATGGCAGAGTATGCGTGTGGATGTGTGCGTGTGCACGTGTGACTCTCTCAAATGCCTCTCTTAAATGTGTTACTGTTGAAAAATATTTTTCATTAGCAACATTAATTAACATTCACCTTTTAACCTTTAAGCCCATAAGAACATCATCATTATACTTCAACAACTAATTACAACAAAAAAGCAACGCCATCAATCCCTAGCCTAGATTTGCCCAACAGTGTGTTCATGCAGGTGCATTAACAAGTCAGAATATATTCTGACCCAATTGGAATTGACGTGGGTCTGAAATTGAAATCAATTCGGCCCCTAAAACGGCCCACTGCAGACATCCTTTGAGGTATGTGGAAACGATAAAATAACACAATTTCACAGCCAAGGAGGTTTTTTACGTAAAGCCAATAGTATTGTGATTGATTGAACACGAACACACACACACACACACACACAGTCCCCAGCCATGCATTCCACAATACATTTTCAAAATGTTTTTTTTATTCCAGTAGCTTCAACTCAGTTTGCCCTTCTAGAAGTATTGGCTGGAGGTACATATACAGTGTGTGGCAAGGTATCAGGGAACGGGATGATTTCGAGTGAGTGAGTGTTGCAGAGTGTATGAATTACATACGATGTATACTATTTTGCATTTTCTTCACGTTTACCGGCGTGCATCTACGTACATAGACACACCCGTCACGACAGTGAATCTATGTACGGCTGACCCCAGTAGGTGGCAGCAGAGTCTTGTTAATAGATCAGCCATCGAGACACGAGGTATTTAATACTTGTATATGCCACTGTGTCTATTGCATAAATAATTGATTTGTGTTAATAATAAATAAATAATATATATATACACACACACACATATATATATATATATATTTATATATATATAAATATATATATATATATATTTATATTTATATTTATTTATTTATTTATTTATTTTTTTTAAGAGCGAC
>OMKY01254873.1:0-11292 GCA_900302395.1 Bregmaceros cantori
CTTGAGGAACTCAGCGGCTGTGTTCCCTGATCTTAAGGGACTCAGCGGCTGTGTTCCCTGATCTTAAGGGACTCACCACCTGTGTTCCCTGATCTTAAAGAACTCAGCACCTGTGTTCCCTGATCTTAAGTGACTCAGCGCCTGTGTTCCCTGATCTTAGGGAACCCAGCGCCTGTGTCCCCTGATCTTAAGGAACTCAGCACCTGTGTCCGCTGATCTTGAGGAACTCAGCGGCTGTGTTCCCTGATCTTAAGGGACTCAGCGGCTGTGTTCCCTGATCTTAAGGGACTCACCACCTGTGTTCCCTGATCTTAAAGAACTCAGCACCTGTGTTCCCTGATCTTAAGTGACTCAGCGCCTGTGTTCCCTGATCTTAGGGAACCCAGCGCCTGTGTCCCCTGATCTTAAGGAACTCAGCACATGTGTCCCCTGATCTTGAGGAACTCAGCGGCTGTGTTCCCTGATCTTAAAGAACTCACCACCTGTGTTCCCTGATCTTAAGGAACTCAGTGCCTGTGTTCCCTTATTTCAGGGACTCAGCGCCTGTGTCCACTGATTTCAGGGACATACAGTGTTCCTTGCTCTCAGGGACAACCTGTATTCCCTGTTCCCCAATGACCTGATGAAGCCTGCAGAGATGAAGCCATCGATGGCGTCTGCTGGGACTTTATTGAGCTTGACGTTCCACTGGTCATCTGGCACGTAGAGGACGTGGAGCTCCACGAGCTGAGACGCAAACACACACACACACATTTGGATGTCCATACATTCAGACTAGCCTGAATCGTCCATGCATCGCAGTTGGTTCGGGCCCACCAGGCAAGTGAAACGATGCTGAATTCCAAAAGATAAAGAAACATTAATGTTGCTTCTCACCAGACATTGTGTTCTTCGTCATGCAGATGAGAACCAGGTATAGACAAGTTTCCGCGCTACAAACGGGGGGCTGACATTTTGAAAATACAACTTGAAGTGTAAAGTCCGATTCATACCCTACGTGTGGCCAATTATGTACGTAATCCGTCCGTACGTTCCACGCGTTGCTGCCTTCATACCTCAGAGCATCTTTTATGTTACCGTGTGCAACAACAGCTGTTTATACTTAAACGCGCCCCCCACATTTTCCGGTAGCATTGCTCCGTTTCATCCGTTCGTACATAATCATAAGGTCCCCAGATCTGTGTCAATTTACGTACGTCATCGACATCGACGGAGAGAATGTGTGAAACGCTCCATCAGTACGAGTATCCGTAGTTTACGTGAGGTAGGAATTGGCTTTTACTCGGTGTGGTCACATGTTCTTCTGGACCAATGGCATGAATACGTTCACTGGTAAGTCCGACTAAAATGAGTAAATGGAACGGGTTGCACAGATTATTGAATCATGCGTTGGTGCGGCACAGATCTGGACTAGAAGGTTGGGGTGTGGAATAGCACAGCGCAAGTTACCACCATCAAGGGGACGTCTGCACTCCGAGGTCAACGAGATATTCCTGGTGCTATTTACCAGAAAGGCTCTGATTGCATACCTCTTGCTTTTCTTCATTTTTTTTGTCTCTTTTTAAATGTTACTGACAGACAGAGATGGCAAAAGTACCCAAATTTCTTACTTGCGTAAGAGTAAAATACATTTGTGAAAAAAACAACTTGAGAAGGACTACAAAGTACTGATCCAAATATCTACTCGAGTAGAGTAAAAAGTACAGGCTCTAAAATGTACTCAAATGTATTTTTGAAAGTATAAAGTACAAATTAAAAAAAAATGTATATAAAATGCACTTTTTCAATGCTAGTTTTACAATGTTTGAATAAATTGTTAAAAACCTAGCCTAATTTACTTCACTTAAGGTTAATAAATCCCACTGCCAAACATTGAAATTAACATCTTTTGGCATTACCACCCCCTACTGGCCCTAACATCGGCAAAAAAAAGTAACGAGACTGTTTTGGGAAAAGTAAGGAGTAGAAGTACAGATATTTTTTGTTAAAAATCTACTCGGTACAGGTAAAAAGTCAGAGAAAAAAGTACTTCTAAAAGTACAGATACATGAAAAAACTACTCAAGTACAGTAGTTAAGTACCTTGTTACTTGCCATCTCTGCCGACAGAGTTAGGCTGAACGGAGGAGAATGCAGAATAACTGGTACACACCTTGCAACTTTGAGGTCTTCTGTCAGATTCACAAATGTCCATCTCCACTGCAATGACACATTTTAAAATATTGTTTTGGTCAGAACCATTTTAGTCAAGAAACGATGACAGAAGATTAAGAAGCAGCTTTTATTGTAAATTAGAATTATCTTGGCGGTATGGTTCTGTTCGGAGGGACTCCCCTATTTACATGAGTATCATGGAAAAGGACTAATTCAGGGAGCAGCAGCACTGTAGAGAATTTTCACCCTAGCACGCAGGGTGAGAAGGCAGCAGTAGTTTAGGGGATTCTCACCCCAGTACGCCAATCGCCAGGGGGAGAGTTAATCAGCTGAGGGGATACCCTGGATCAATTATGAATGAATGAAGGGGAGGGCAGCACGCTTCTTAACTATCATGGCCTGCCAGAAATGACCTTAGTACTTTAGTTTTTGAAAATAAAATGAACAATGCCGTGAAAGAATGTTCTCTTGTCTCTTGCTATAAGTATAACCATGTCGTGCAAGTATGATGCCAGTGCGTTGCCACCGTGCATTGAAAATGGGGGGTTTCCCTAATGTGGGCCGTTTTCTGCAACTTCCTAATGAGGGACAGTCGGTTGCCCAATGACGGACAGAGAAATGTAGTCTTGAACAGTCGAATTTAATGTTAAGACACATTGCAATAGTTTGCATGTACCTAATGTTAATAGTATAGATATAATGTTAATAGTTAGAGTATATTTATACAGTCTATAAAAAAGTAACAAGTCCGTTTTCAGAAAGTAAGGAGTAGAAAGCACTGATGTTTGTGTTGAAAATGTACCGAGTACAAGTAAAAAGTCTTCAGAGAAATACATACTTCTAAAAGTACTAGTTACTTGAAAATGTACACAGTTCTTAAATGTTTGTACTTCGTTACTTGTTATCTCTGATTACATCAATATATTCATCATGGAAAGAAACTTACCGTGATGACCTGAAGGAGTCAGCGAGCCGAGTCACAAACAGGGGAAGCCGGCGCATTTACACTCACGCAATTACCAACACATTGATGTCGCGAGATGTTCAGTTTGGTTCTCAACTACTTCGGCTATTATATCGCGAGCTTTCCGTTCCGCGCGTCAGACGTTCGGGGAAAGCTTGGGTGGCGCTCTATACCACGCTGGGCAGCGCGTCGAGACCGTGACGCCCTTCTCCTTTTCAAAGTACGGTAAACAGGGCGCGACGCCCTTCTCCCTTTCAAAGGAAAGTAGACATGGCGTCATGGGCCGCCGGCCAATGTGTACACAGCTTTCAATGTGAATGGAATGCTTTAATGATGATGGGATATCCCCAACCCTAACCTTAATCCTAATCTTAACCTAACCCTAACCCCTAACCGCAACCTAAACCTTCACCTAACCCAATCCCAACCTTAACTCTAATCCTAACCTTAACCCTAATATTAACGTTACCCAACCCTAACCCTAATCCTAACCTTAACCTAACAAGATAAGCGAATAGTTTTTGGGATTCGAACTTTATATAATGGCAAAAAATACGGCAGAAGTATCCGTTTTAACGGGGACCCACTACTAGGAGCGGCAGCGAGCATTTCCACAGGTGCAATGTCTCCCTCTAGCGTCCTCTTGGTCCACTGCAGTCTTCATTTATTACAACGATTTCTCATCATTTGTCACATGACTTGTACAATCACTACATCACTGTTACTTAAAATAAGAAAATTATATTAATAAAAAACCTAAAAACTAAAGATTTTATTATCTCTCTTGAAAGTGATTTCCTGACCATTTCAATCATTTTTATTGTAGCAATATTGTGATCCCTAATTCCTGGCAAATGCAACTTTGATCTAGATTACACATTTTGGAAAAATGTAGCAAACATATCTAAGTTCCTTAATTGAGTAAAAATAAAATACATTTGTAAAAAAAAAAAAAGCTAAAGTAAGAGTACAAAGTGTTGATAGTCCAAATATGGACTCTAGTTAACGTAAAAAGTGCAGGCTCTGAACTATACAAAAGTATTTTTAATACTAAAATGGAATTAGCCACTTCTGTCAGGAAATAATCATTTCTTATCTTGTCGTGTTAGTGTAAAGATGCATATTCATTCCATTTTGACATCACATTCTAGCACGTTCTCTGAAAACTGATTTTTCAAAACACCTAAAATAAGTGCAGGGATGGCTGGACCCAGAAATGGGCAGTAACTCATTACATTTACTCTGTTAAAATTTGTGTGTGTGTACTTTTGGAGTACATTTTTCACAAGTTACTTTCTACTTTTACTCGAGTAAATTTGAGGTAAAAAAAAACAAGCCTACTTTTTACTGAGATGTCTGGGAGTCACTAAAGGCCAAGTTACTACATATGTTGGCATCATATCTCTCTCACTCCCCACCGCTCCCCCCTCGCGTGGTGATTTCCGGGGATTGTGAATCAACAAGGGGCATTCTATAACATTTTGAAAAAAGAATTTGTCCTAATTTTTTAACTAATTTTTAACATTTTTTACTGAAAGTTACTCAGTACTTTCGCTACTTAAGTAACTTTTTTGTGGAGTACTTAGTAACTATTTGGATGACTACTTTTGACTTTAACTTGAGTCATTTGACCTGCTCCATCTGCCTCGAGGTCTTCAAAGATCCAGTTACACTATGCTGCAGTCATAACTTCTGCAGAGACTGCATACAGCAATGTTGGGCAGTTCAAGAAGCTTGACAATGTCCAATTTGCAGGAAGAGAGTGTTGGTGGTTCCACTGCCAAACTTGACTCTGAAGAACCTGGGCGAGACCGTCCAAGCATCTAGAGGTGGGTGATGACCTCTTCCCTCTGCACAGTGAGAAACTCAAGCTGTTCTGTGTCGATCATCAGCAGCTGGTGTGCCTCGTGTGTCGAGACTCAAAGACACACGAAGACCACAAGTTCCTTCCTGTCAACGAAGCTGCTCATGACCACAGGAAGAAGATGGAGACTTTACTGGAACCCAAAAAGACAATGTTGGAAGAATACGTGGAGACCAAGAGAAGGTGTGAGGTAATCTCAGCCCACATTAAAGTCCAGAGGCAGCAAACAGAGCGACAGATTCACAGGGAGTTGAAGCTTCATCAGTTGCTCCAAATGGAGGAGGAGACCAGGATTGCTGCTCTGAGGGAGGAAGAGAAGGAGAAAGCTCTGAAGAACAGTGGGACAATAGAGGAGCTGTCCAAACAGATAGAGGAGCTTTCAGGTGCTGTCAAGGAGACAGAGGAACATCTGAGAGCAGCAGATCTCCCCTTCCGGAAGAACTACAAGGCTGTAGCAGAGAAATGTGCTGTTCCTTCACCACAGGACTCTGGCCCAGAGGTTCCTAGAGGAGCTCTGGTGGACGTGGCCAAACACCTGGGAAACCTGGCCTTCACAGTGTGCCAGAAACTGCAGGAGAACGTCTCCTACAGTCCTGCCATCCTGGACCCCAAAACTGCAGACCCAGTGCTCATTCTGTCTGAGGATCTGACCAGTGTGAGGCGTGGAGAGAGACAGCAGCTTCCCGAGAACCCAGAGAAGCTGAGGGGTGGTGTGCAGTCTACTGTTAAATCAGGGATCTACAGTTTGGAGGTTGGGGTTGGAGACAGCACAGGCTGGGTGTAGGTTTGAATTTTGTTGAAGATAAATACACAGCATGGCCTTGTCTTGTTCATCTCAGTTTCAAGCAAAAGCTCCGGAGGATCAAAATCCAGTTCAACCACACGACTCAGGAAGTGTCCTTCAGTGATGCTGAAACCAACACGATAATACACAAAGGACTATACAAGCCAGCATTCAGACAATGTGTCTGGCTCGTTCCTGGTGGTTCTGTTCCATTGAGGATCCTCTCAGCCACGCCCCCACATGGTCAATAGATGTATAGAAGATTTTGCTAATTTCAGACTGGCAACGTGTTCTTCAAGCAGCTGGAAAACATGACTGTCCTGTTTGGAACCGTTGCAGTGTTTTCAGTTTTCAGGAAAAGACATTGACACGGACGTTTAAATGTCTCCACACGATTGTGTATAAACTGAATTTAACATAAACAGTTTATAATATGAAGAAGAAGAATTTTACGTAAAGAGTTTGAATGAATATGTGAATAAGAAGAAATAATGTCTCTTGATGCCTTATTTTCTATACAAGATGTTTATTTAACAGTGGATTCTTTTAAACGGCTGAGCTCTCTGGATCTGTGGAAATAACACCCCAGGATGGAGACGAAACCAACTCCTAACATCTCTGCTGGGTTTAAACTCTGCTAATGTCATGATGGTCTGTTTTGTCAATGCTTTCAAAATGACTAAGCACGACACCGTTTCAAACAATCTCTATTTTATTATTATTATTATTATTATTATTATTATTATTATTATTATTATTACCATGTGTTGTATTTCTGCATATTTAGGATTGTGAGTCTTTGACCAAATTATTTGATTTCTGAAACTATTATTAATCTTCCATCTGTGAAAACTGATTACACAGATTTTTTTTACTCTCCCTCAACTGAAGATAATTTACTGGACGTTAAAAACGGTACATTTGGGCTCTTTGGCGCAGTGGGTTAGAGACCGCTGCACACATCCAGCTCCATACATAGTCTTGTGCCTGTGTCGACAGCGCATGCCGCGCCGTGGGATCGCTTCTCCTCTTTTGCCGTCAATAAGAAAAAAAAAGAGAAAATGTAAAAAAAAAACGTTCTAAATGTACCATTTTTAATTTTTATTTTTAAACCAGCAACAGAAGAATTAGTTTCCATTATTTTTTATTCATTATTGAAATGTGTGTAAAACTGGAACGTGTGGAACAGAAATGAATCTAAAACATACTATTTCTACTACATTCTTTTGTCTTTTCTCTTTTTGTGCTTTTTACTCTTGAAAATACTTTTGAGTACATTTTAGAGCCTTACTTTTTACGTTGACTTGAGTAGTCATTGGGATCAGTACTTTGTAATGTTACTCAAGTTGTTTTTTGTACAAATGTTTTATTTCTGTTTGTTTTTTTACTTTTCCTCAAGTAAGAAATCTGGGTACGTTTGTCACGTAAGCTTGATTAAATAAAGTTCTGCAAGCCATTGAACAACGTCTTATTAAACAATAAAATATGAACCAAAACGAACTCTTTCTCAGTGACTGTTCTCTTGCCTCGTATCAGAAGTTGAGAACAGTTAATGAAATGTTGATGTTGATTATTCAGAAGTGTCTGTTGAAACGTAAGTGTTCTTTGAAATAATGTCTGCCGCCGCCAGGGTTGGGATTTGGGAAAGTTACTATTTTAAAAGTAATCCGTTACAGTTACAAGTTATCTCATTGAAAAATGTAATCAGTAATTTATTCCCGTTACCCATTTTTAAAAGTAACATAACGGATTGCTTTGGATTACTTTCAAATCGATTCAATAAAATTAAGTCTGAAGCCAATTCAACTCATAGTTTATATGAACAAAACAAACAAAATGTTTAAATATTTTAAAAGTCAAAGAAATATAGAGAATAAAAAACATGACACATTCTGTCTGTTTTCACATGTTTGAGCAAACAAAATACATTGAAAAGAAATTGAGTCGACTCAAAAAAATGACACTCTTTAATCCCAGCATTCCAGCCCTAAAGAGCATGTAATATTTGAACCTAATAAATAATGTGTTTCATTCGCATGACAGGAATAAAGTTTTAAAAACCTCAACAGTTTCGGTCGCTGTTCTGCGACCTTCATCAGGAAGTGGCGTCCGGTTGGCATGGTGACGCCGCAGCTTTATGACTTCCTTGTGGGCTGTTGGATGTTTGAGCATCCAACCGGATGCCAAACTAGAATGTGGTCTAATCATTTTATAAGACTAAAAATAAAAACGTTTACGTTTTTATTACGTCTCTTACATACATGTATTTGTAGATGAAGTCCAACCTTAGATTCAAAGTACAGTTTAGAAGTTTTTCAGCGCGACAGAGACTCGGCTCCCGAGGACGGTAGCCTTGTGGGAGGGAGGGCAGTGTAATGAATGGTACCGCCGCGGCTGAGGTGCCTCTTGTCGACCGTCATCCTGTGCCTTCCCCGGTTACACTTGCCTGCTCCTCCGAGTGGAGGCGCCCCAATATTACAATATTATGCATATTATCCTACCCTAGCCTGGCGAGCCAGAACCAACGAATCGTCCACGCATTGAACACGATTAGAACCAAGCCAATCCTGGCTATGCAAAAAATAGAGAAAAAAAAAGTAGCGAGGCTGTTTTGGGAAAAGTAAGGAGTAGAAGTACTGACATTTTTTTGGGGAACTACTGTGCACAAGTAAAAAGTAAACACAGCAAAAAAGTACTTGTAATCAGATAGTTGAAAATCCTACTCAAGTACAGTACTGGAGTATTTGTACTTTGTTACTTGCCATCTCGGGTCGACACTCGGCCAACAGTTAATGGGATTTTTAATTGAACTCGGAAACTGGAACCCAGCATGAGTGAGAGTGATTTTTTTTTTTACTATGGATTGAACTCGGATGCGCCGACTCGGAAACTTGAACGCAGCATGAGTGAGAGTGATTTTTACTATAGATTGAACTCGGATGCGCCGACTCGGAAACAGGAACGCAGCATGATTGCCAGTGACTTTTACGATGGATTGAACTCGGATGTGCCGACTCGGAAACTGGAACGCAGCATGAGTGAGAGTGACTTTTACTTTGGAGGCCGGGCAGCGTCCCGGAAGCAGCGGGTCTGGCCGCTTCCAGCCGCCGGGCCGATGTTAGCTTGTTCCCCCTGACAGGACTCCCCAGGCTCGGCATCGCTCTCCACCGCCGACCCGCCGCGGGAACCATGGCCGACCATCCGGCCCCGGGACCTCCAGCCGACGGTAAACCCCCACCCAAACACCCGGTGCTCGGCGCGGTTAGCAGCGAACACCCCGAGCCCTCCCCCGGGGCCCTCTGGCTCTGCACCCCCGGCAGTTAGCATCCCCCTGCCCGGCGACGTGTCGGTCTGTCACCCGCCTCTCCCACACCCCTCGAGCCGGTTACCGTGGTACCACTCCAACCATCCCCGCCTCGCTGCAGTGGCGGGCCGGCCGGGGCTTCACCGGGGCTTCGGGGGTGATCCACGGCCGGTTTGTTGTTCCTCGTTAGCCGCTTGTGTTAGCTGCTGGTGGACCGTTAGCGAGATAACGGGATTACTGGTCAGCCGTGGCCGGGGACAGCGCTGTGTTCCCGGGGCTCGGTGGGTGTGAAGGGAAGCCGGGTCTGCTTCGGGCCGACATCCCCGTCCACCGTCTCACCTGTCATTCTGCTGCCGGATGAAGGAATAATCATGAATATTCATGTTGCTTCATGAATATTCATGTACACATAATTAGGTTAATGAATTATTCAATTATCGCTAGAGACAGCAAAAGTACCTAGATTATTTGCTGATGTAAAAGTGAAATGTTTGTAAAACAAAAATAAAAACCACCTTGACTAAGAGTACAAAGTACTGATCCAACTATCGCAAAGTAAAAAAGTAGAAGCTCTGAAATGCAATAGAAAGTAGAGCTGCAACAGATTTAATCGATGATAGTCGATTATTGAATTAATCGCCAACTAATTTGATAATTGAGTAATCGACAGCGATTTAATCGCTTCCTTGTTTGGCCCGCCCCCCACTCAAATTGTGTTGACTATATGTTGTGCAACGTTCGCAATATTAAGAACGTTTTAGGACGATAATCCTTCAGATTTTTGCACGCCGCAGTAGCTTGGTCTGATAAGGGTGAATGCATTACAAAGCACACATATTGTGCCATGATGGCGCGGAGAACCGTGGGTTCGCTCCCATCACCAACAGATTTGCAGCTTCTTTCCGCCCCCCCTTCGTCACCCCTTTGCGACCCCAATTGTGAATGAAGCTGGAAACGGTTCGAATGGGCTGCAAAAGAAATAATCGTTCTGATTTTAAAGGAAAACGTAACCGATTTTAAATCGATTAATCGTCAATAAAAATGGGCAATTAATCGAGGATTGAAATAATCGTTAGTTGCAGCTCTAATATAAAGTATGGTTTGAACGTTTAAAACTATGCAATAAAAATGTTTGAAAAAGAAAAAGTACTTGCAGTCCATATGATCACACTACAGTTAGTGGCTGTGTCCGAAATCGCTCCCTATCTCCTATATAGTGCACTATATGGGGCGCACGCCAGAGGGGTTTGCACCATTGCACCGCAAAAAGCAGTGGGCATCGGATGTACCCTAGACCAGTGGTTCTCAAACTTTTCACTATGAGTACCACCTGAGAAACTCCTTAGCGGTCCAAGTACCACCAAGATGTCGCGTGAGACGGCGGTTTCTTTTTCTCTACCTAGTTTCCGAACAACGTTTGATTTGTTTGCCACATGTTGATGAAAGATGTGCACGAGTGGACACGCAAATGTGTGTGCAAAGATTTGCATCTAACAAGCTGCACTTTAACTTGTTTTATGTCACTCTCCCATGTTTCAAGGAAGACCCTGTGTTGTGTGCACTTGACTGTGGGTGTTGGCCTTGTCCATGGTGCTAAATAGCTCAGCCATCTGATCATTCTGATGCAGTTTTTTTGCGACTTAAAAAATGTGAAAATGTATGTTTATATAATTTTTTAAAAATATTCCCGTGTACCACAGTTTACGGACCATTGCCCTAGACGAAGCAATATAACCCACAATGCATTGCAAGACGTTTTAAAATGACCTAAACTTAATAAAAATGACACGGTGGGAGTGTCTAAAAAGCATAGACTGTATATAAAATAGATGCAGCGTGCGTGACGTCATCCCATTGCTTTGAACCTTCTTGGGTTGAAGAGGCCAGAAGTCGTGCTTTAGGGGGTTCTGGGATCTGCCATTGTTGAGAAAGTACCCGTTTATTGGGTGGTGCAGGGAGGTTTGGAGGTGCCCCGTTTCCAAATATGGAGCTAAGGGCGTGTCTTATACGGAAGGCAGCGCTACAGTATTAATTTGATAAAACAATACAAGTACTGTGATTTGTGTACATGTGTTCATACTTTCAAAGCCCATATTTCTACCCTATTTAGAAGTGCATGTGTAGAGAACAATGCCCAATGATATCAAAGTATCGCTCCGAATAACGCCCCATGGTAACTGCCAGCCGAGCATAGCATGCGAACGGTAGCTTGGTTCAACAACA
>OMKY01254884.1:4286-15255 GCA_900302395.1 Bregmaceros cantori
CTGGTCTTAACAGCATGAACCACAGCATAATGAGAAAGAGGAAGTTACAGCATACGGTCGTGCGGATGTGACGTTGTTGGCTCCACCCTACTAGAACATTTAAATTAACTATATAAATTTAACTGGCCTTTTTAACAATAAATCCTTTTTTTTTTTTTTTTTTTTTTTTTAAATCGGCCGATATATCGGTTATCGGCCGTGCTTATTTCTCAAATATCGGTATCGTATCGGCCCCCAAAATTCAATATCAGTCGGGCCCTAACATGTATATTACCAGGGTTCCTGCAGCATCTAAAAAAAGTCTCTAAAATGTTTTAATTCAGAAACTAAAATGTTGTGCATCTGTAAAAACAGGCACAGTGCCAGGTGGAAGGAGGAAAGGAAAACAGAGAAAGCGATGGGAAGATAACATCCAAGAGTGGACAAGTTGCAGGCTGAGTGACACCATGCTAGTGGCCAAAGACAGAGAGAGATGGAGAGGGCTGGTTGCAAAGACTTCAGTGGCGCTGCAACAGTCAGCCAGACTACGGGAATAATGATGATGATAGCCATTGAAAGTCTGCAAACTCTACATGAATGACAAGTCTTCAAAAATGACATTTGCTAGTTTGAGAAGTGGCTCAGAAAAATGTGCCTGTTGCGTTGTTGTTTCTTCTTCCGTGTGGGTGCTAAACCATGTCCCGCACCTTCCAAATGTCATTTGAGTTTCCGCTAAGTGTATGCCACCGCCGTTACTCAAGAACCTAGAGTGTGGACAGTGCGTGTATGGGAAATGGGTGAATGTAATTTACAGGGTAATTGGCTGGAAAGGACAAAGTTTATTCTTTTTGAGGATAGAAAAAATCTGACTATTTCAATAGTTTCCCTTTAAAAATATTCAGATGGCGCAACAATTGATCTTGTTAACTTGAAATATAATAAATTAAGATTCTTCTCTAGTGGCTCTGGCTCCTCTCTAAACTAATGAATGTCAGTGATGGTAAAAGCAAATTATGGAAATGTATCGAACATTAAGATCAACTGTTCAACACTAGATTTCACTGTCTCACATAAAGCAACTAACATTAGGAAATTGCAAAAAAATCGCCAACATTGTAAGAACGAAATAGTCTACAATTATGTTTAATTATTCCGAAAGTTCAGGGTTCTTGCAGGAATTACCAGGTAAGGCCTTTTTACTTTTACTTTTTAGACGGGTCAACACTAGATTTCACTTACATTAGACATTAGGAAGTTGCAAAAAATGGCCCACATTGGGGCAATCCACCCTACCCATTTATTATACACAGGCTGTCCACACATCCATTCTCTAACTACAGTAGCATACACTTGAAAGATATGGGCCACACCGAGCCAAGTTATTAGTGTAGTGTCAGTGTCAGAAGACAGTGGAAACAGATTTTTCCGAGACCCTTTTGAAGCAGTGACTGTATTTTTTTAAAGACTTTGATAAGTGTTTTTAGACATTTACAGTCTAACATTTTAGTTTCTTTTTTTAACACTTTGTTAGACCTCGTGGGAACCCTGAAAGTTATTAAAATTAAAATAAATTCATAACATCATATTTTTTATTTCTCTAAACCATTTAAAACTGTATTTTCAGAAATTATCAAAAAGTAAAAGATTTGGGTCCAAACTTCCAACAATAATAGTAATTCAATTCCTGATTACCTGATTAAATAGTCTTTTTATAATATGATTAAACAGCGATCAGTTGACGAATGGTTGCACACCAACTTTATTTACAATAAATTATAACAGTTACACTTTTCTTAACTCTTTCACTGCTGCAGCCAGCAGTTTACCAGCCTTCTTTTCCTGATTGCCCATGTCCTCTACTGAGCTGAATCAGTTCTAAGCCATCCACTGGGGACAGTATTCAACATAACTCCTTTAACAGAGGGCGAGAGAGAAGAAGAAAGAAGAGGAATTGAGAAAAAGTCATAATTGAAATAAAAAAGTGAGAAAAAGTCCAAATTAAAAAAATACACAGTTGTTGCCATTTATTTAAACTAAAGCCAGTTGTCAATTTAAAAAACTTGTGTGATGTGTATGTGTAACCAAGAAAAGACAGTGACTTTTAGCAGCGGACATTTCTGAACATCTAACTTGTATACATTTAAGGCAACTAAAGCCAATTTTAAAATGATCCGCACTAAAACAGTTAAACCTTTTATTTGTAACCTGGCTGAAAATGTGTGAGCACCTCTGTTTCAGGAAGTAATGTTCCACTCCCACCACAGCTCGTAGTAGCACCAACACCATGAAACTCAAGTCTCACTGGCTGACTTGCACCACGTGCGCCGATATTCTAGGAAAACAAAAATAGCGTTCTACTCACACCACAGCTCGTAGTAGTACGTGCAACAGCCCGACTCGCCGCAGCAGTGTCCCGTTTCACAGAGATAGCCACCGGCGTCGTTGGCACCAGCGGCCCCGCTGCTCGCGCTGTTTGCAGCGGCGGGGCAGTAGCGAGGTCTCCCCAGCAGAGGCAGGCTGCCACCTGAGTGGTACTCCATCCTCCCTGTCGACCACCACCACTAGCCAACTCTGTATGCAGCCACGGGGATGAAGCAGGTCCCTGCTCCTAACTACATCTTTAGTTCCGCGGCAGATGCGGTGCAGTTCAGGCATCAGGGATGAGTCTCTTTGGTGGAAGAGATCATGGTGGGGGTTGTTTGCTCTCTGTTTCGTCTTGTCTTAAGCTTCCCACGTTGATGACCGTTGACTCTGAAAGATGACCCTAGGAGCTCTCAGCGATCCTGAAGACATGTCTCAGTGGAGGAGCTCACAGGAGTAGAGGAATTCTCTGTTTGGGATGACGGGTGGGTAAGCTGGAGGGAGGGGCATGAAAGACAAGACCGGACAGAGAAGACACAGGGTGAGGGGGTGACAGAAAAATGGGAGGGAAGGCATGGTCAGAGAATGACAGTAAATGTTAAATTATATATAGTGTGTGGTGCCATGACATTCAAAACAACAGGTCATGAGGCTGACACCTTCACCTGCATGTGGCACCCTGTGTGAACACTAAACACACATTTAGTGTTTACATTACTTGCCCAGTGCTGCAATGCTGCTGCAATACTCTCTCTCTCTCGGTCTCTCGCACTCTCGCAGTCTCTTCTTTCCCTTCCTTTCGCCGAAGCCCCATCGACATCGTTGCGTGCAACTTTCTCCCTCAACATGCACTAAAACTGCATTACGCCAAGCAACCCGGTGTTAATGTTTTTTTCCTTAGTAATAACCATATTATCATTCACAGCACACTATACGCCGATGTGGTTCCGGTCACCGCCGCCCCCGGTGATCTCCGGCAGCACACAGGTGCGTGTGCAGCTGCTGCAGGTTGCACGCCATCATCACCATCATTCTCATCCCCATGATAACGGTTCGGCGACTCTAGCGTGGAGACGGGAAAGGGGGAAAACTGAAGGGGAAACGGAAAAACAACACATAACTGTTACCGTTAAAACGTGTTTCCCGTCATATTTGATGTTATTAAACGATTGCATTCCAAATAGTGCAGCCTGCGTTACAATAATAATGACTTGAGGGGGGGGGGGGGGGTAGCGACACAGCATGCACTGGTCTATTCGACATGGAGGTAACGGAGAGCGGGAGGCACAGGAAAAACGGACATACGCGGTTTGCGGTTTCTCTCGAGGGGGGGGCTTGCAGGGGGTGGTGGTGGTCGCGTTGATCCATACTTTACCTTTTTATCGCGGCCGAATGATTGGGGTTTTTCTTCGTGAGTGGAGCTTGATCCTTAGGCGCGTCGCCCCCCGGCCCCGAGCTGCTCCACCAAGCCGAGCTCCGGCTCCGCACAGGACCCTCCGCCTCCTCCTCCACCGCCATTAAACGGCCAGCGTCGAGTCGCTGCTCGCTGATGATGTGTCGCTCGCCGATGAATCGTCGCCGTCGAACGAACGTGTCTTCCTTGAGGATAGAGGATGGGACGGAATGTACTCGCTGAATTTTTGCTGGAAACTGACGCGCGGTGAGCGCCGGCAATCGGATCTATTTCCCACGGTGCTTATGGAAGCAGTGAGCACCAGGGTTAGTAACGGATTACACAACAAGTAATCAGATTACAGTAAACACATTTAGTAATTTACAATTACATTTCAAAAATATAATTTAGATTACAGTTTCATTTGCCTGAAATAGGGCACTAAATCCACTTTCACAAATGTTTCGAGGCCATTGTTGTAACTTGTAAATGTGCATGAAGCAGAATACCTTTGATAGGGGACTACACCTGCTGCCATTTCACACGGCAATCACATTTATAGAGCTAAAAGAACACAAACTTCAAAATCCTTGGAATTCGTGCAGTTTTTGGCTTGTTGTATGTGGATTGTATTTAAAACTAATGTAAAAGTAATTGAATGCAATCATTACATTGCTTTTTGTGGTAGTGGGATTACGTTCTAGGTTACAAGTTTTAATAAGTAACTTGTAACTGCAATAGATTACTTTGAAAAATTAGCCTTCCCAACCCAGGTGAACGTTCATGGAATTTAGGTCGGACACAGTAGGCACTGCGTTGAATGTTGCAACACAACAGGGCCGTCGCTAAGCAAACTGAGGCCCTAAAAGTGATAAAACATTTTTGGGTCTCCCAAGTGAAAAAAATGAATGATTTGTCATGATCCCCGCACAAATCCCAAATGTATATTAGGCACAAAGCGACAGTATGATGTCATGCCACTGAACAAGATTTATTCATAACTACAAAGAACAAGGTCTGTTGCATGGTGATGTCACTGGCTTGCAGGCGGCAGACATTATGGTGGTATCATTGCGACCAGTTTCCGATTTAATCCTGTCACTATCTCTCTTAATAAATGAATGAAAAACAGTGCTTGCACCTAAAAAAAAATAATAATAAAAGTTGTCCGTTATTAATTTTCTAAAAGTCTTCTATTATTTATCCATGTTATATGCTATGAATCGCCAGCAGGTGGCAACCTAACTACGTCTAATCTAATTAGCCCTTTACAACGGATGTGAAGTGGTAAGGTATGCCACACAAACGTACATATACGTATACTTAGCACCGTACGTGCTACCACCAAAATGTCTACTATTGTCTGCACTGAAGCTGATGGTAGCCAGGTCACTTAAACGCTCTTGTGCCACGGAGGTATGTCTTCTTCTGGCTCTGTTGAAGCAATAGTGATGGCATTGGCATCTGACATTGCAGAGTTCCTGCAATGCCAGAGATTTGGATACAGTTCCTGCAAAGTAACTGTAAGAAGTAACTCTAAAGTTAGATTACTTTTGTTACTTTTCCTGACTTTTAATTATATTCAGTTAAACCATCTTGAAAATATAACATAACAACATCGCTCTCTCTCTTCTCTCCATTGCTTGCATACATAGTTCACTAAGAATAAGTGATCTGGATCATGAGATTATTGGTTTTGACAATGTAATGAGTTAGATTACTTATTACTAAAAATGCCTGTTAAATTGAAGTAACATATTACACATTACTGGCACCACTGCATGTATCCTTACAAATGGACTGAATAACAAAAATACTTTTTTTTTTAAAAGGCAAAATTAAATATTTGAACTTAACTGTTAAACTTAATTATATATCTTATTTAAGCCAATGTCTCTAGTATCTTCTCTTGGCAACATATCAAACATATACAAACTTGACAATATATGATATTATGAATATATGCTGTATACGGCGTGGATCTGTCCGTGGTGCTGAGCTACTCAACTGCCTTGTGGTTCAGACATGAAGTGTGCGCATGCCATGCAGTGTCATATTACAAAAAAGTTATCTCCTTGGGCCCCATTGGCTCACCGGGCCCTACGCACTAGCCGTGATGGACGGAACGGGCCTGTATTGCAATAATAACCCAGTAATGACACTAAATTAACAATAAAAGAAAGTGACACAATAGCAGGTAATAACTCTCTTAGTAAGTAGTACTAGGTGCAATACAATGTACAGTATTTTGGATTGTAGCACTAGTAGCAAGTAACATGCTTCAAGAGTGTACATTGTTGCACTTTGCCCGAGAGTTCAACAATATCACCGTGCAGGCAAAGAAGACTAGTGGTTGAGTCCAGTGGTATTGGTAGATCGAGCTCTGTGGCGCCTGCCGGAGGGAAGGAGGATGAAGACATAAAGGGAATGGATGATTGTGGCAAGAGGTCTTCTCTGTACGAGCAGCAGATGTGATGTACCATGTATGCATCTGATGAATCGTCCCCAGAGATTTCGGCTTTGTGTGTAATGATTGCTGTTGTCTGGATCATGCGCGCCAGGGGCCTCAAACATGCAGCCTGCGGGCCAACTGCAGCCCATTCAACCATATTTTGCGGCTAATATGAAAGCGTAATGTGAGTGTGGACCGCATACCTCAGCACTCTTGAGGTGATTTCATCCAATTTCCATACAGGGAAAGAAGGTTACACCTAGAAAATTGTATGTTGATCGCATCCCATCATGCTTCGCTATATTGATGTCACTTCCACCCTCACACCTACCAGTTTTGACTAGAAGGCCTTTTGGAGAAGGCTGTCCTCGGTCAGGAATGCTTTGAAACGCCCATCTGGTGAACAGCGGCTACTGGAGCGGACACTGTTGCTGATTGCACGTACTGCAAGGCAGCTGGGATTATGTCACACTGCTGTGTGAGCCTGGAAAGATGAGTTGTTTTAAAAATCGAATATTTGAAAAATGTTAATGTAAGCGTTCATATATGACAAACCATACTTACTTACTTAGGCCCATCGCTCCCAGTGGAGCATAGGCCACCGACGACTCCTCTCCATTTAACACGGTTTTGGGCTGTCCTTTCTGCCTGCCCCCAGCTGATTCCAATGCTCTTGAGTTCTGCCTCAGTGTCCCGTCTCCAGCTGTTTTTGGGCCGTCCTCTCCTTCTCTTCCCCTGGGGGTTCCAAGTCAGGGCCTGGCGTGTAGTAGAAGTTGCCGGTTTCCTCAGGGTGTGACCGATCCATCCCCACTTCCGCCTCAGAATTTGTCTCTGCACTGGCTCCTGTCTTCCTCTCTGCCACAGTTCCTCATTTCTGATTTTGTCTGGCCACCTGATTCTAAAAATGCGCCTCAGACAGCAGTTGATGAAGGTTTGTATCTTTTGCAACGTCCTTTTCGTCATTCTCCAAGTCTCTGAACCGTAGAGAAGGATGCTTTTCACGTTGGAGTTGAAGATACACACTTTAGTTGTTGTAGATATTTCATTGAAGGACCAGATGTTTTTCAGGATGCTGAACGCTGCTCTGGCTTCATCAACCTTGGTATGCATATACCTGCAGGCACCCCAGAGGCGCCCAGAGATTGGGAGGAATCACCCTTTTTAAATCGGGAGTTATTTATTCGTATATTTATTTTAATGGGAAGTATGCTACTTTAAAGAAAAGTTATGAAAATGTGATTTTGCGTCGTGTCAAGTTGTACAAATAGGCCAGAGGTTACTGGGGAGAGGTGCAGTCCAGCATTAGCTCCGACCCCTGGCCCATTGGGTTTCTGACAATATTGTTAGTGCAGGGGTTGGGGTTAGGATTAGACTCAGGGTTAACCCCTAACCCTACTGTGAACATCCTACTCTGAACTAAATGACTACTGTGCCTGAATGCCCCATAACTTTTGGAACTGGAACAAAGGGATTACGGAGCATAGGGTACAAACCGACCAGTAGGAGGCGCAAATTGGCATTGTTATGATTCGATTTTGGACCTGTATTTCCGCCAAGGGCCCTTGCACGTGCAGAGATTGCATGTAAACCAGGGCTTTGAACCAATATTTTTTCCCACTCGGTTCGCTCTGAACAGAAACGTAATTATAACATTTCCGGTTATGAATTCCACCAATAAATTGACGTTCCTGAACCGGTTAGAACAAAAATATAGTGTTCACGGAATGGTTAATTCCATTCCTGTTAGCTGTTTAATACTATTAATACATGTCAGGGAAAACCCACAACGACTCACTAGAGAGACCGGCTGCCCACCGGTATTGCTCTACAGCCGACGTCCCATGTCAGTGTCCCGCGACCGTTCATACTTCACTGCTGCATCGTAGATTTTATAAATACCGTTTTAAACGGTATTAACCGGTTACCACAATTTTCAAATAAGTGCTCCTGTTCCAGAGCATAAAAAATGTTTCCGGTTTCGTTTCTGTTCCCTGGCAAATACAAAAAGTTCCCGGTTTTCGTTCCTTAAACCGGTTCAAGGCCCTGGTCTATACCCATGGTGGAACTCACAAGTTCACAAGAAGTAAACAGCTGTGGTAGTGTGTCCGTTGATATGTAGACGGTTAATCAAACTAGTAGTACTGGTATGACTAGACGCAGCATTGTGTGTCAGAGGGCAGTTTACAGAACGATCTTACCCGCCCCATGCTGGTTATCACGTTTTTACCAGTCCGACCAGGAAATGAAGACCAGTCATTGCCTTTGCTCCAAATCACGTTATTGTCCCCACACTACCCGTTAAAACCTCAGTGTCAAAGCAAGTTCTAGTTAACCTGCTCCAGTCCTTGCCCCTGGCCAAGGTACTGGCTCAGAATGTGGAGTTGACCCCCACCATTATATAGTTTCATGAGGAGGCAAGACAATGCATAATTTTAAATGTTTTTTTTTTCACGTAAGCGCAATTTTATTGACAGGGTTAGCTGCGAAAGTGGGGGCATTGCAGAAAGGAGGAAAACTCGTGACACTGCCCATGGCATCACCGGGGCAGTAGTCTCGTCAATGCTCATCATTCGCAGGAAGTGAAAGACGGGCAAAAAAATAAAATCAGCTACAAAATAAACTCAAGTCATTTCAGACCAAAAGGAACAACCATGTCATAGGATACAAACCGACCAGTAGGAGGCGCAAATTGGTATTGTTGTGATTCGATTTTGGACCTGTATTTCCGCCAAGGAAAGTTGGGGCCGGGAGTGGGGGGGTGGGCTGGAACACCAGCCAGACCGCGCCCACAAGGAAGTGATAACGCAGTGGCGTCACCGTGCCAACTCTTGCAGAACGTGCTTGAATCTTGCAGAACGGTGGCGAAACAGTCACAGTATTCAGAAAAAAAAATCACAACCCTGACATTTAACAAGAATGTATAAGTATAATGAAATAGACTTCTCCCTCCCATGACAAGGAGGGGCCGGTAAACTGGCAAGCGAGAACCAAGGAATCGTCCATGCATCGCACGCGATTAGAACAATCAAAAAAGATTTCATTGGTCAGCCCATATATAGGCGACATCTGCCCGATATAGCGGCGTGCGATGTGTGGACGATTAGTTGGTTCTGGCTCACGAGGCTGGAGGGCCGGTCCAACTTTTGGTAAAAAAAAAAACATATCTTTATTACAAGGTATGAAAAAAGGATTTATTAGTACAAATGTTGATCAAATATTCTTTGAACATGAACATTCACATCTTTAACATAACAGCAACTATGTTGAACAATATAAACCGAAATGCTAGAAGAATAATCTGCATGAAACAAAAACCGTAGGCACATGCATCTAATGGCAGCTCAGAAAAACATTAACATACACGAACCACTGCATACAAATAAATGAAATAAAAAAAACAGCTTGTTCAGGAAAAAAAGTCAAAAAGCTCAGAAGGAAGCGACGACCCCACTTGAAATGATTTAGGAGGAAAAACTAAACAAGCAACTAGCGCGCCTCCACTCTAGGACCCCCTAGTGGCTATGTCCAGTATGTCCACCGGTAGATGCACTGCGACCATCGGCCAATTATTGCAAACACAATCAGATAATTGGTAATCGTAGCACTAGACTGCACTGAACGTGATCAGGTTTCTACAGTGTGTACTATAAACGATATATAAAAATGGACACCACGTTCGTTTTGATGTCCGTGCCTACTTCTGGGTTGGTA
Source organism: Bregmaceros cantori (assembly GCA_900302395.1). Classification (NCBI taxonomy): domain Eukaryota; kingdom Metazoa; phylum Chordata; class Actinopteri; order Gadiformes; family Bregmacerotidae; genus Bregmaceros; species Bregmaceros cantori. Next base: position 14,183 of record OMKY01254884.1, read on the forward strand.
TGGGGGGAGCCTCGTCTCCGGAAATCGCGCCCTATGGTAGTTTCCAATACAAATATCCCAATCTTAGCAGCCTGTTTTAACCTATTTAAAGATTGTTTCTAATTGATGTTTTAATATATATTGTCGGGATAATTAACGGTTCATTGTGTGAGGGGGGTCATAATTTCACAAACGCGTCAGATTTGGCGTTAATATTTTTTATTTCAGCTCCCATAGGATCCCATTCATTCTGACTCTGTCGTTGGCGCCCCTAGCGCACAGTACGACCGGAAGAAGTCGCGTGTGTCTCTCTCATGTACTGTATAGCTCTCTCTCTCTCTCTCTCTCTCTCTCTCTCCTGCAACCGGATATACGGGTACTTTCAACAATGGCAGCGTGCAGTCGGCGGGCACAAAAAAAGTTTGAAAGCAATGGGATGACGTCTTGCACGCTGCGTCTACTTTATATAGTCTATGGTTTAGTTAGTTAGTCTACTTAGTTGCAACCCTATCGGACACTACCTTGAACAGCTCGTCAACCAACCCATCACTGAATGTATCTTACTCTTTCACTTGTAATGTCCTATGAATATCTTCATAATGTCTTATGACTGTTCTTGCCTACTAGATGTGCTCTTTACATTGGTAATTGCATGTTTTCAATCTTCCATCTTGGCATTGTGTTGCTTGTTACCTATTTACTAGTTTGCCCTACTACTCATCCCGTGCGAAGGAACTGCATTTTCTGAATGAGCATTACCCTTTCGGGATTAATAGTTTTGTGATTTCTTTTGCATTCAGATGCTGTACAAGTCTCGGCCATGTGCTAGCGCTATGGATTGGAAGGAAGGACAGGATCCAAGTTACTACACCGACCTTCTCAAGTTGAAGCTTGATGCCTCTATGTGAGTGGTGAGGCCAATGGTCTGCTCCTGTTTTTTGCCAACATACCCATTCAGTGAAATCTTGTGTGTGTGTGTGAAATGTTGTGTGTGTGTATGTATGTATGTATGTATGTATGTATATATATATATATATATATGTATATATGTATATATGTGTGTGTGTGTATGTATATATATATATATGTGTGTG
>OMKY01254886.1:0-10010 GCA_900302395.1 Bregmaceros cantori
GTGTGTGCGCATATAGAATAAAATCCTTAATGTTTATCTTTGAATTCTCGGATTTTGATTGTTTTTGATTGTTGTTTGATTTTGATGTCTCACATTAGGAAGCTACCTAAAAAGGCCCAAATTTGGATAATCCACCCTAACACTTTTCTGGCGCCCTCTTGATCCATAATTTTAAAGAATAATATGAACTTTTTAAATGGGCATAATTTATTAAAACGTGCATATGAACAAAATCATCAAACTATTATGGTATAAATGAATAGCAATGAGTACCTTCATTCTCCCCTAGGAGAACTCTAAACCATGCTGATAGTGAACCTCCCTTAGGAGGACTCTAAGTCTAAACTTACGCCTAGGAAAACTCAAAACCATGCTGATAGCGAGCCTTTTCCTAAGAGGACTCTAAACCATTGTGAGAATGGCTTAGAGGAGGCATGCAGCAAACCTGTCGGTGAGGGAAAGCGAACATATGATTCTCTGCACCTCTCATCGCTCAACGAATCTGCAATTTAACATAAAACTTTTACATTTAAAAATATGAATAAACAATTATATATAATTGTTCCACAATTTGATAAAAAATAAGTCTGTGCTCTGTAGTGCATTATCTCTAGATTATCAATTCCACACATTTTGTCAAACTATAACAGTTGTGCTTTGGTACCAGACTCAGGTTAGGGATATATTATCTTTTTGTATAGTTCTGCCTCAACAAACATAGATACGTTTGTCCAGTCAGCCTCATCATAAGAAACTTGCTGTGAGACAGCCACAGCGGTCAGTAATAAAAGTGCAGTGTGTTGGGTCATTTGCTCTGGTGTTTAATGTGTGACCACCAGTGTGTTTCTTGCTGCGAGCAGCAGTCATTTGTCATGTCTGGGCCTATTGTTGGTACAACCGGCTGACAGCCAAGGCAACTTGCATAGCCAGCGGGTCCCGTGTTTTTATCCACAATAAAAAGAAGAATACTGTTGTGTAAAGGGTGGAGAATCTGGTGGGGTTTTTTAATGGAACCAGACTATCACAACCAAACACTCGAAAGTCACTTTGCCTGTGTCTGAAATTGCTCCCTATCTCCTACTCCCTACTCCCTATATAGTGCACGGACACTAGAGTCGGCTGCGTCAAAATTATTATTCATATATACATTATAACATTCAACAATCACAGACAGTCAAAAGTGCATACATTTACTTACTATTTGCCGGTAGGGGTCGGACCCACTATTGGCCGTGGTCGGTCGCTATTGACTCCCACTGTGCCATGTTTTTGTTGAAGTTTAACTTATTTTTAATGCGTATCTGCGGTGCATTGTGGGATACTTTGAGTGCACTATATAGGGTACATGGAGTATTCGGACACCCCTACAAAATGGCGTGCGCCCCATATAGTGAATAGGGAGCGATTTCGGACACAGCCATTGTTGTGTCCAGATGGTACATGTTACTCAGAGTGCAGATGCAGTAGATAAGCACTTGTATGGAACATTCAGTTTTAGTATATGTATAGCACAACCAACTTTTTTTTTTCTTACGGCAGCAATGGCCATTGGATATCTTCATGGTAATCACACTGCAGTGCATACGTTGCATATTGTAATAGAAGTGTTAGAAGATGAATATTTAATATCATAATATAACAATATTCCTTTTATGCCTATCATATATAATTATGGGTAGTGTGAGACCAATTGACTTCACTATTCAATAATTGGTCAAATAAATCAATTGTACGCCCACTAATATAACAAGACCATTGGAAGCTAGGGCCAAGCTGACTCATTGTGGCTCAGCAGAATGCCCAACCGCTACGTCGCTATAATCATAATTGCATATTTAAACTTTATTGGATACCTTTTATTAATTTACTGAATTAGAGCAGTGTGCATATGCGTTAATTATTTATAACTAATGAAGACATAGCCAGCCAAGCTCCATCTTAGCATTGCAATAAAAGCACCAATAAACTCCTCTTCATACCCAGCCTGAAAACATTTTTTATGCATTGGATTAGATTACTTTAGCACATCTTTGTCCTTGGCTGTCCCCATTGTAATGCATTGAAATCAGAAATTTGTGTCAATAATAAAATTTTTTGCTTTTGCTATTTCGAGGCTGGCTTTAACTTCTCGATTCACCACATCAGCAGCGTCACGCTGCATATTAGGAGCAGGGAAGAAAGAGCTACATCTTTGGTGTGTCTGAGTGTGTGTTTGTGTGTGGGTGTGGGTGTATCTCACTCTGAGCAAGTGAGAGACTGCTATTCTGACCAATAAGGACTCCACGCCGTTTGCCCACCTACCGCGCTGGAACTGGATAACACAATTTGTTTTTTTGTTGTTGTTGTTTTTTTTTTACAGGTTTTTCGACCCTCTAATCGCGTGTCATCCGTGAACGATTTGTTGGTTCTAAGGCACTGGTGTTGCAATAATCATAACATAATCCATACATCGCCATGCAAATTAACCAATGTTTAGCAGTAATGCTCAAAAAACACATTCCATGTGGGACCTTTTTTATTTATTAATTCATGATTCTGCATATTTTACTGTGCAAATTCACTTTCGAATGAGCACTTTGAAAAATAAAAGTTGAACATTGTTCGTATCTCGAAGTTTGTATTGACCGCGTGCCTTATCTGGCTCAATCAAGAAAGTAATCGGTCTGTGCGTAACTTTTTCTTTTTCCTCTCTGCTGCCTCAGGAGACCGCAGTGGGAATTTATGCTAATGTTCACTTCAGGTAAATGCATTATTGATGGGCTTTAATCGTGTTGAATTAGCATACAGCTCCCGATGCCTACGGGCCTTCACTCTGGCATGATACTAGCATAATTCTGAGCACCGGACCCCTGTGCTGTAATGCTTATACAAGCTTTAATTTCCACCAGAGTAAACAGGCTTTCCTCCCCCCATGCACTAACACCGTCCCTCCCCTCTCTCCCTCCTCCACATTCGGGGAGTTACTGCGGCGATGCTGTCATTTTGATGCGTGATATTTCTTACATGTGCTCCTGCTGCTTCTGGTTGTTAAGCAATTAGGCGCGTCTTTCAGCGCGACGCCTCGCCCATTCCAAACAATCAAGTGCGCCTCGCTGGGTGCTGCGCTGTGACACAATTTTCTCGTTTCCCTGAATGCGCGGTAGGTGGCAGAGGGGGCTGATGAGATGATGGGGAGGGTTTATTTAGCTAACCATTGCTGTTAAGAAGACTCCTTTTGTGTGTGTTGAGAACACTTTCCCATTTGCCGTGAAATGAAGAAACACCAGCAGACCAACATGGTGCCATTGTCTCTTACATTTTCTGAATAAATTGGAATGGAATTTTGAGTGGATTTGGTGAAAGTGTTTTGCTGCAAGTGCACATATGCACTGAAGAAAAATTATTTGCATTACAATTATTTTTCTTGAGAGGATTTAAATAGTATTAATACTAATATTGCTATTATTACTATAATGCAATAATGAATAATAAATAATTAATCAACATTTTTTTTTGTCATGTGAACCATTGAACCGAACCGGTTCAAGGAACGAAAATGAAAACCGAAAATGAACCGAATTTTATGGAATTTTACGAGGAGCGGAAACGGAAACAAAAACGAAAAAAAGATGTCTTCAAGTGTTCCAGAACAGAAACAGAACACTATAAAATCCACAAAACCGGTTAAAAACTTTTATCTTTCTATTTCCGGTTGCGCATCCATCCAACTTTCACTGTCAGTCATCAAGCTTCTGGGGCTCCATCTTGTGGACAGATGAGGAAGCGAATTAAATGCCATTTTAAAGCTTTTCATGTTAATACAATTCACTGAAATGTGAAAGTCCATATATACTGTATAAACTATATCTAAACTTAAAATTGTGCAATACAAGGAACTTTAAGAACGAACACAATTTTTTGCGTTCCGAACTGGTTCAGGACCGATATTTTGGTGTGGACGGTCCCGAGAATGAAAACGTTAAACATAGGCTTGACGGAACCGTTCAGAACGGAAAGTTTTAAAAATAATTCCGTTTTCAAGCCCTCATTAAAAGTCCTGCTTTGTTACCTGCACCATATTACCTGCGTCGCAAACGTCCAAGAAAAGTTAATGAATAATCAATTAATCGACTGCTAACATGATTGATTGGGTGGATTGCCCTAATGTGGGCCCTTTTTGCAGCGTCCTAATGAGCGACAGTCATTTGCCTAAGGTGGAACAGTGAAATGTAGTATTGAAAAGTTGAACACATCACCATAGTTTGCTTTTACTGGAGCTTAGGTGTCCCATATTAGTCACTGGCCCATTTCAGGGCAATCCACCCTAATCGAATAGTACATTGATCAAATTGTGTTCCTTAGTTGAATATGCAATGAATAGCCCACAGATGGCCAGCTGTAGAACAAAAAACTCCAGACACTTTCTATGAAACCACTATTCTTATCAGTGAGTGTGCTCCACCGTAGCTGCTATCTATTCCTGTTTGAAGGAGCGGCACGGTGTGTGAATTCCATTTATCACTTTTGGGCACATCATGTTTCGTCTTCTTCAGATCCCACTTTCCTCTCGTCGCAGCACTTATTACATTTTTCCCGCAAATCGGGTCGAGGAAGAGATCAGAGCGTTCTTTATTTTCTTTTTCAACCGGTATCTTTCTCAGCAGCGCGCTGTGCTGTTGGTTGAGGGGAGTTGAATGCCCCCGCAGGCATTGGAAGCACACCGCGTTATCTGGCTGCGCCCTGAATGCGCCGTGACGCGCAAGAAAACATAAACGAGTGTCGGAGGACGAGTGATACGTTGGCACATCCTCTGACCTTGACACCGCACGCTGCCTGCAGGCAGACGAGGGCTGCAATCATCATCTTCTCTGCTGCTCCGCGCCTCGCCCGCCCCAGGCCCGACACGCTGCTAAACATTACTAACATTGGCCTGCTAGTGCTAGTCTGGCTAGGGGACAGACTAGCACAGTACTGGCTGAGATGGAAACTTAACACTTTTCTGGTTCACCCTCTCTCTCTTGCTATACCTCTGGTTCACGTTCTTTCTGGTCCTATACGCCTGGTTCACCCGCTCTCCCTTCCGAGCAATTTTTAGGACCAGCGATGGTCGCTTCTGATTGTCGATGTTTGATGTAAATTATGTACATATCAGAGGATGCGCGCATCTTGGCATCAGAAAGACCATAGCCGATAGTGGTGTTATAGCATGTAGGGGTTTAGCCGATTATTGCAAGATATTAACACTTGAAACTTTCCCTTGAGCAACGGGGTCCAACTTGCATTTCCATATGTGATCACTGAGTGGTGTCTTTATTTTGGGATCATTTATTCAAATTATTAGCATAATAGATCAGAGTAAAATCAGTCAAATATATGCGTTTTTTTCAATGTGATTCCGAAGTGAAACAAGCCAAGCATGATACTTTGGCGGCTTTGTTTCGGTGTGCAGTCATGGCGGAACGCCAGTGATGACCTAGGCTTTGAAATGATCTATACCTTTGGCTAGGGGTGGGCATTAATTCGATAATCAAACACGATACAGCAGATTTGATCATTTCGATATGCGAACGTACGCCCAGCCCTACCTCTGGCGCATACTTTCACCTCCGCAGCATTAAACGTCTCCGGCCCTCCCTCAACCCCCACACTACCTCGCACCTTGTGCACAGTCTTCTCACCTTCAGCCTCGATTACTCTAACTCCCTTATCTTTTGTCTCCCCTAGAAATCCTTCAACTGGTTTAGAACTCAGCTGCCCGCATTATCACCAAAACCCCTTCCTCTCTCCCTGTACTGCAGCGCCTCCACTGGCTCCTCATTAAATTCAGATTACATTTTAAAATACTCCTACACACCTTCAACGCCATTCACAACCTCGCCCCCCCATACCTATCTCATCTACTCCAAATCTCTATCCCTTCTTGTTCCTTCCGTTCTTCCTCCTAAATTCTCCTTACTGTCCACACTCAGCACCATGGGGAGTCGAGCTTTCAGCCGTTCTGCCCCTCAGCTCTGGAATGCACTTCCCCGACATCTGCAACATTGACCCCATACCGGTCTTGAAATCCAGACTCAAAACCCACCTGTTTCAGTTAGCCTATTCCGCGTGACATCTTTAGCTAACTTGTTGTTTTCCTTTGCTTTCTTTCCTGCATCATGGCTACATCTTATTTTGCATTTTTAAAAATATTTTCATAATCCTCTTGCCTCCCTGTAAAGTGTCCTTGTGTGTTCTGAAAGGCGCTCATAAATAAAATGTATTTTTATTATTTTTCACTCACACTCTCTCCTCCTATAACTCTGGTCCACTCGCTCTCTCCAGCGATACCTCTGGTTTCCCCCCTCTATCTCTATTCATATACCCCTGGTTCTCTCTCTTTCTCCTCCAATACTTCTCTTTCACTCTCTCTCTCTTCATATACCTCTGGTTCATCATCTTTGTCTCACTCACTCACCCTCTATTCCTACAGCTCGCCTTATGGAGCTCCAGCGTCTACAGCTCTCTCTACATCCCCCTGTCTGTCCAGAGTCTCTCCCTGACTGGGGGGGGATTGAGGAGAATTATGGAAATGCCTCCAGCTAAGCATGGGATGCAGTGAGATTAGCCTTGGCACACGGGCCCACAATACGGCCCATCGGCTTTAACCCTTTCACAACATCCCTTCAAGAATGTGTGCCCTTGCTGCTACACGGGGCACTGTTGTGCTGTGTTTTCTTTCAGTTTGCTTCATTTTGGTCATGCAAGGATGCACTGCAATGTACACAGATTTTACAAATGTAATTTACATTGACTATTCAATAGGACTGCAAATAACAATTATTTTCAGCATCTATTAATCTGCCATTTTTACCGATGATTAACCATTAATAGGTTCATTTTCATTATTAACCGGCTGAAACATCCATTATTAAAAGTTTGCAATTTCAATATTGCAAACATTTCCAAGAACCTACTCTACTCTGCTAACGAATTAACATATTGGATTTTCACCAACATTACTTGTTATTTTTATTGTATTATATGAGTTACTGTTGGATTTAAAAGTGTTCAGTATCCAAGAGAATGGGCGGGGCCATGACACTGGGAATGAAAACTGGCATTGGGAACAACATATATTCAACACGTTTGAGCGAAGAATGGGCCGAACAAGGAAACAGTCACTGCCGATTAATCGATTATCAAATTAGATGGCGATTATTTCAATAATCGATTATCATCAATTAATTGGTTGCAGCTCTTGCCTCTGTGCGGTGTTACTGTTGAAATCCACGGGCAGTGTATGACTCTGAAAACTGCACTTTTGTCATGCAGCTTCAAATCCACCCTGTTCGTCTATGTTGCCTCCGTAAGTGGACCTTCGTTCCTCCATCCGCTTTGAACGTTTTTACTCAGTACATCCACCACACATCTGTGCAGGAATTAGACAACAAGCAGTGTTTCCAATGTGGTAGGATGCCCGCTGCAACTTGCAAAAATTAATTTACTTCTCTTCCCCATTGATTTTCGTGAATGGGAAAGCATTGGGCTCTATGCTGCCCTCTGGTGTTAATATATGGTATTGCTCCATTTTTATCCATAGCTCCGGACATCGCTATATTGCTTGTAGGGTGGATTGCCCTAATGTGGCCCAATTTCTAATGTGGGACTGCTAAGGTCCTCCCTAAACTAATGAATGTGACTGGTAAAAGAAAACTATGGTAATGTGTCAACACTGCATTTCACTCTCCCATATTATACAACTGTAGGAGGGTGTAAACACTAGGGCAAGCCACCCTATCTGCTATGACTCTGATTCATTGGATTTTGTTTTGTCCGAAATATCTGGAGGGAGATTTGGGAAAGAAAAATATATTCGGAAGTTCCTTTTTATTGACAGGCTTAATGTGAAGAGGGGGTGGGTGCACATGCATAAGAGTGTATAGGGCTGGATCAAGTGCAGTCTAACTGACTGCTCCACAGAGCCAGCCTCAAATATTTCTCTTTTATATCCCAATAATACTTGGTCCCTCTCTACCACCGGAGCAATTTTTACTGTAACGCCTCTCCCTCACCCACTCCTTCTCTCACTGACCTTTTATACCCCTGTGACTCCTACACTTATTTCTCTTTCCACTCTCTCCTCCTTCTCTCTCTCTCTCTGCCTCCCTTGTCAACCAAGCAGTTGTGCACAGTTTCAACAATTTATAAATCCAGCAGTAGGTTGAGCCAACTTTCCTAATACAAGTGACACCTGGAACTTATCTATTATTCAGCACCCTACTATGGAATGCATTCAATATCTGTGAAGAGATAAGGTGTATTTATATCAGGTCACCAGTGTTGGGAGTGGAGCTGATTCTCATTCTGAAAAGGTTACTTGATTATTTGCAGTTACTCTAAAAAAAAGTTACTTGACTCTAAAAGTCTTGTCTTGATTAATCAACTCTTTTGGGAGTTCTGTCAGCAACTGTTTCTGTTAACAACTGAATTTCATACCATATTTGTAAGGTCATGTAAGGTAATTTAAAAGAAAAAAATATCACGATCAGCACAAATGCATTTTTGCCTAGATTTTGCGTTTTAATGATTAAGGAAAAACATGTATTTTCAGAAAAAATAAAATTGTCATTGTTATCATAATATGCAAATCATTTGAAAGTGTTGATCATTGAGAAAATCAAGCAAATGTGGTTATTAATAATTACATTGTGTAATAATTGCTTATCTTCTCTAACTGAAACTTAATAAATCAATGTAATTTTGAGGGAATAATTGACTACTAGAATATTCTATGGATTCAAACCTATAGTTGGGAGTAATGGTAAAGTATATCAGCCTTAACTAATGATGCTACTTTTTTCTATAAATGTACTATTTAAGTTGATATAACACTGTTGCGTTACTCCCATTGAATGCCGTGTGTGACTTTTGCCAGCAGGAAGTGAAACATTGTAGTCTACAGCGAGTATCATCAGATTTCACATTTCCACGCAGAATGTGCACGCGAGACGGGGACATGGGAAGACAGAGAGAGAGACAGAGAGACAGAGAGCGAGAAAGATCTCCAGTCTGTGGCTCCTATGGGTGTTGGTGCTTTGATTGCATTTGGTCGTCAGTAAAGCTGGTTAGGATGAAGTTGAAAATATAATTATATTTTGCAGGGCAATGGAGCAGAGCAGCATATTAAATAGCTATGGACATGGTACAGAAAGGAGACGTTGCACTTGCACACAAGAAAAGCCGACCAAGTTCGACCTATGCTTACCGCCGAAAATAATTGATGTGGACACCCTTAAACAATACATATATAAAAAAAAAACATTGGAATATATTTAAAACTGTTCACACTCCATGGCTCCTCTCTCGCCACCCTAACGTGGAGAAACATTGCTGGATGATATCACATGATAACCTGCTTTACCCATTGAAGACTGAACCTTTCTGTTTCTGGTCGAGTCGGCCATTGGTGTCAAAAAGGTTTGGGACAATAGGGTTGTTAACCTTACCTCAAAATGGGATGTAACATTTGAATGAATTTTGAATTCAAGTCAATAATTCAATTTTCTAATCCATATATTAATGATTTAGTGGCCTTATCTCGCTACATCACCAGAACACGGACGAGAGAGAGATCTTTGTTGATCTTTGGAGACCATTTTCCATTTTATTGACAAAGACATTGCAAAGAGGTCGGTGAGACTTGCGGTGCTCCCCATGAATGTGAACTAATTAACAGGCATGATATGTGTGCTGAGCAGGGCTTGAAAACGAAATTATTTTTGAAATGTTCCGTTCCGAACGGTTCAGGCAGGTCCCTGTTTAACGTTTTCGTTCTCTGAACTGTTCCGCCACCAAAATATCGGTCCTGAACCGGTTCGGAACACAAAAATTCTGTTCGTTCTTAAAGTTCCTTATATTGTGCAATGTTAAGTTTAGATATAGGTTATACAAAATATATTTGGTGGACTTTCAAACAGTAATACAGTGTAACTGTATTAACGCCATTACATTCACTTCCTCGTCTGTCCACAAGATGGAGCCCCAGAGATCGG
>OMKY01254891.1:0-11787 GCA_900302395.1 Bregmaceros cantori
AGAAGAATCTCTGGCTGTGTCCCAAATCGCTCCCTATGCCCCTATAGTGCACTATATTAGGCGCACGCCATTTTGTAAGGGTGTCTGAGTTCTCCATGTACCCTATAAAGTGCACTGAAAGTATCCCACAATGGGCAGTGAAAACACACATTAAAAATGACCTAAACTGCAAAAACATGGCACGGCGGGAGTTGTAGCGACCGTCCATCGATCTGATCTAACTCTTGGGATACTACTACAATTATCTTCTCTTTTCCAGAACATTGTAATAACTCATGTTTATATTATGCTGACAATTTAAACATTTTGCTCATCTAGAAAAAGATTTGGTGCAGCACTTCTATTTGTTGCCATACACCGCCTGTGGGGCCATATAACGGGAGCGTATAGTGGAGGCACATCCTGCCACCTAGCGGTCATCATCTGCACTGCACCCATATTTTCTCAGGATTTTATGAGAAAACAACAGTTTTTAGTGATACCCCTGTTCTGGAGGCTATAGCTAAAGAATGGAAAGAGATAGAAACACACAGTCTGACATTTCCTCCGCCCAATGTTTTGTTGACAAGGAAAACAGAACTTGATTTTCTATTACACTCACAAGTTGGAAAAAAAAACCTTGGAACTGGGACGTGCCGAATTTGAAAAGGGGACTGGCACTGCATGATTTAACTGGACATGGTGTTGTGTGCTGTGCTGTGGGTGTAGTGAGGCTGTCTGTGTGTTGTGAACAACAATGTAATGAACTGTGATGCTGTGGGTCCATTTGAACGTCTCGGCTAATTGAATGAAGGCTAATTTGCTTTGGCTCCGAGGCTTTGCTGTGGTGGCTGTAAAAAGGACAGGACGCGGCCGGCAAAAAGGTCCTTAATGGCTGGAGAATAAGACCGTCAGCAGGAGACCTGAGTGGTCTGTACACCGCAGACAGCACTGCTTCTGTCCATGCCCTTCTAATGGCCAGACGATCAAGCCCCTTTTCCACTGGCTTACTTGAGGCCAGCACGGCACAGTTCACATGCACATTCAACCCGGAAATCGCTTCTCCACAAGGTCAAATCGGCCAGGCCAGGTTTCAGGACCCGCTGAGATGTGGGTCCAGAATCTGGCCGGAATTGGCCACGTTTACCGGTCGCCGATTCGTCACACTCCGAGGGGGTGACACTATTTGGCTGGCCAATCACTGTAGTGGGGCGGAGTGGTGGGGCAGGTATCAATAGAACAAAGGTAGAAGGTATCACCTGCCACCAGTGAGATGCCACTACCTTTGTCCCCCACGCCCTCCTCCCCTGCTGTGCAGTGGCCACAGCAAAGTGTTGTGAATTCAGGGAGGGGTGTCACACGCGCAGGGGTGGGGGGGGTGAGCACTGGTGTATCAAAATTGGGTTTTTCAAAATTCAGCACCACCCCTTCGTGGCTGCGTTAAGAACAGTGGAAACGGGGTCCGCGTTGGCCGAGTAGTTATGGACACCGCACCTAACTCGACCCCATTCATGTTAGATGCGGTGCGTCTGCCGCAGCGTCCACAGTGTCACGAGTTCGACTACGCTCATCGACTTGTCTGCAATGTCTACCTCCGATCTCTTCAACCCAGTTTCTGGCTAATCCTATCCAATAAAGATGTAAAAACGGCGCTGACACCGGAAAAAATAACTTAAAAAAAAAGAACAGTGGAAACACGATCCCCGTTAACTGTACCAAACTTAACTGAGATGCACCGAACTGTGCCTTGTGTTTTTTTTTGTAGTGGAGAAGTGGCTAAAGACCGTCAGTAGGAGACCTGAGTGGTCTGTACACAGCAGACAGCACTGCCTCTGTCCATGTCCTTCTAATGGCTGGAGAATAAGACCGTCAGTAGAAGACCTTATGACACAGTCAATACAGTGCCGTATGGTACTGGGCTTCACTTTCAACGTGAACTTGTTCAAATCTCAGTTCAGTCCTTGTAAAATGAATTTGTTCATCCGTCGTTCATAGGTCATCATTTTGAACTATGATCATGTGGTTCCCCAACATTAACTTTTTAGTTATTTTTTTCATTCTTTTTTTAAATTTTGCTGTCGGCTATAATTTGTCAACATCATTGACGGTATACAAGCAGAACAAAAGACAATATTTAAGTCTCAGAGGTGGATAGAAACGGTGCAGTTTGGAATGTGTTTTTTGCATTGACTGTATATAAATATGGACGTCGCATTTGCTTCAGCCGGCGTGCCGACTTCCGTGCGATTCTGCTAGCTGAGTGGGCGGAGTCGACTACCAAAGGCACGGAGCCTATGGGATTTACAATAGAAGTATACAGACCGTTCAACCTATTAAACAATTGTTTCTAATTGATGTTTTAATGTATATTGTCGGCATCATTTACAGTTAATTGTGTGAGGGGGGAGTCATAATTTCACAAACGCGTTAATATTTTTCATTTCAGCTCCCATAGGATCCCATTCACTCTGACTCTGTTGTTAGCGCCCCTGGCGGGCAGTACAAGAAGTCGCGTGTTGGCTGTCTATCTCTCATATACTATATAGCTCTCTCTCTCTCTCCTGGTGCCGGATATATGGGTACTTTCAACAATGGCAGCGCGCAGTCGGTGGGTACAAAAACGAGGAAAGCAATGGGATGACGTCATGCACGCTTCAGAGGGCTTTTGAAATCGGATATGAACTAATTCTGAACGACAATACAGATCAGTTCAATAACCTCAAAAAAAGAGTGCATTCACAATATTACGTTCATCATAATTGAACGCGTTCACCTAAAATATGAAGGAGTTCATGAACTATCATTCTTTGATTTTCGTTCGGGTACAACACTGGTGATATGATTACCATTCCCAATATGCTACAATACAGTACGGAGTGGTATGATGACCATTTCCCAATATGATACACTACAGTACTTAGCATTACATTCCAATATGATACAGTACGCAGTGGTATGACTATCGTTCCCAATACTATGTGCTACAGTACAGAGCAGTTTGAGTAACGTTCTCAATATAGTACACGGCAGTAGTTAAAATTGTTTACACTGTAGCACAATGTGGTATGAGTACCTTTCCGAGTACAGTATGGTGTACAGGGTGTGAGGTGCACTGCCTCGTTTACTGACGTCACTCAAACTACTAATGACAATTTTCAAAAGCAGATCTTTGAAAGTTCAAGGTCATGTAATCAACTCAACAGATTTTTATAGAGCGCCAAAATCACAGCCGAAGCTGCCTCAAGGCGCTTCACAAAAGTGATTACGTTTTTAGAATTAGATTTAAGGAATATAGCAGCTATTTACTTAACTACTTATCAACCTTGATTTCCCAGTCAAGGACAGTAATATGGGATTGGTTACAGAACTCCTTTAACAGAGGACTGGAAAGAAGAGAGAAGAACGAAGAAAAAGGAGATCAAGACTTTCAATCAGTTTCGATCTCGGCCTAGTTGAAAATATTACCTACAGTACCTACATAATCAGCCATCAATCTGCAATCAAAACTGTGCCTCGAGGGATTGGTGGAGGGTAAAAGAAGCTGAGGCAGACAACCCAAACAATAGTGTGGACTCGACCTACCGACCCTAAACAAAACGGCACTGGATCGGCACCTCTGATGAATGATGACCAGAGATGGCAAGTAACGAAGTACAAATACTTAAGTACTGTACTTAAGTAAAATGTTCAAGTATCTGTACTTTTAGAAGTACTTTTTTCTGTGATTACTTTTTACTTGTACTGAGTACATTTTTAACAAAAATATCTGTACTTCTACTCCTTTTACCAAAACAGGCTCGTTACTTTTCTTTTTTTACCCGCTGACGGGATAGGATAACGTGTATATTAGTCAGTAGCGGGCGCTGATGTACCGAGTACAGTCCCAGTTATTAAGTTAATAAGTGGTTTTCATTTAGTCCCGAGATATAAGCTAAATTAGGCTAGGTTGTTAGTAATTTATTAAAAAATTGACATTGAAAAAATGCAATTTACATACAATTTTATTGTTAGTACTTTGTACTTTATACTTTAAAAAATACTTTTGATTACATTTTAGAGCCTGTACTTTTTACTTTCAAAAATACTTTTTGAGTACATTCCTCAGCCTGTACTCTTTACTTTACTCAAGTAGATATTTGGATCAGTACTTAGTAGTCTTACTCAAGTTGTTTTTTAACTAATGTATTTTACTCTTACTCGAGTAAGAAATGTGGGTACTTTTGCCATCTCTGATGATGACCCATGTTTGTGTACATTCTGCTATAGGCAGAGATGTTGAAATATCATATGTTAGATACGTTCCATGATATCTGCCGTGAGTTCCAATAGGTTTGAATGTGGGGCTGTTTCCCTGTGTGTCTGTGTGTGTAATTCATTGTTGACTCCACCGAGGTAGAATTCCTATCTTGTAGATGGGAGCGCTACAGACTCCCTCAGGCTGGCTGTGATGCTGCGTGACCTTCTATTCCCTTCCATCTCCTCGAAGGTCATCCTTGTACCACCAACAGCTTTCTTCATTTTTTTTTGTCTTTTCATAATCCCTTTTTTTCCCCTCGAACAAGGGCGTGGCTGTTTTGGCTTTCTTGTCGCCGTCTCATTTTCTCTATACTCTCTCTCTCGTGCGCGCGCGTGAGCGTCTCAACGGATACCTGCCAGATCGCGTTAGTGTCAGTGAGTCGGGTCCATCCCCCTCATCATCGCAGTCTTTGATTGGCTGGGCCTTTCCAGGTCGACGAATCGCTGTCTGATAATAACATTGTTTGATTGTCGGAGCGGAGATGTAATGGATTGATCCTCCTGCCTCTCTCCCCGGGGTTGTGAGAAAGAGATAGAGAGGGGGGGAGAGAGAGTCAGAAAACCAAACTGAAGAGACGGGGATATGAGAGATCGACTGAGAGTGAGAGAGCGGTAGGAGAGGGAATTACCGTTCCTGGCTTGGGGCCTACTGCTGGTAGGCTGCTGAACACCTGGGTACCACCTTCAAATATGTTGCCCTGTACTTGTTAGAGACGACGATCGAGATAGGCTGTTGTGGTGCGAGCGACATAGAAACATAGGAACCTCATATACGCCGGTTTGGTTCCCTGATGTGTGTGAGACTCAAGATTAATTTTAATTCTCCATATTGCATGTAAATGACGGCAGTACACAGACACGGAATTGTAGTTGGACATGAAACAACTCTCTCTCAAGATCAACAGGTAATGAACAAGGTCAACGCAAAAGAAAGAAAAGCAGCACATGCGTTATTAAGTCTAGAGGTCTTATTACACAGGGCTCTGTAGCGTCTTCCAGAGGTAAGGGGGGAGAAAAAAAGGTGGTGTGCGGGGTGGGAGAGGTCCGCTACAATGTTTTTGGCCCGGTTCCTCACACTGTGCTGGAAGAGATACACTGTCAATGGTACATGCTTACAGACTAGTAATTCTTCTTGGCATAGGTGCAAGGGTACAGGATACAAAGTACACAGTGCAACACGGGACATAAAACGGTCTACTAGACTAGTTTGATGGACCAGTGCCTTACCTTAAGCTAAGTCCTCCCAGCATGTAGGGCAACAAGAGATTTCTCGATCTAGCGCTGCTTGTGCTGCTTCTTGCATACTCGACACGTCATCTTTGATGGTTCTTTGCCCTGAGAGCTTTGGTCGTCCTTGTTTTTCTTTTTCCAACATCTCATTCTCATGATATGACTAGTGCTGTCAGTACTCAGTATATTCAGGTAAACCACCCGGGGGGAAAAGGTAACTTGGGTCTATATACACGGGGCAGTCAATATACAAAGTAACTTGCAGTTTGCTCTGGGTTCCACGTTGCAGGGGCCTAGTTAGGGTGCTGGGGTCAGAAAGTGGCTTGTGCAGCTTGCCTCCAGTGGAGCTACCTGGTATTCAGTAGCTGTAAGGCAGAAGGGATGAAGCTGTTGTTATGCGGTGAGGTCCTTGCTTTGATGGACCAGAATTTGTTCCCACAGAGAATGAGAAATGTCTCGGTTGGGAGGGGGAGATAAAATACTATTTTGTGGACTTGGTATCATTGACGATGACGTTAAATCTGTTTGAAGAAGACTGTAGTGATGGTGTGTGTTGAAGTGTGCGTCTGCTGCTCCATACAGGAACCCTTCAGAGCCAAACAACACTACGATCAATTGTTTTTTAATTCCCTTTACACAGCCGCTTCAATCTATAGTGTAGTTTTAATGGCTGCCGTCATGGTTTTTATTGCTCCATTTCTCGTATTGATATTTAGCATTTTTTCCCCCCGTTATTGCTTTTTAATGGATATCATATTGGACCGCCTCGGCCCTGGCAGCAGAGGCTCCAGCATCTGTGCGTTGTGCCTGCAGCCAAACCTGGATGTAGACCAGATTACCAAGCGTTTTCATTAGCCTGCTACGAGGTGGGAACAGCCAGACAGAGGAACAGAATGTTTATTCTATGCCTCGGCGGTTTGGGGGGTGGGGGGTTGTAATTTCAATGTTTATTCTACACATTGCTGGTTTTGGGGGGTGTAGAAGTTTGTAAATTGTCATTTTAATGCATTGTGCTTCTCTGGTGACTGGACATTTTTACTCAACTCGAGCCTTATAGAGACATTCAAAACGACCACGGTTGACATAAAGGGCTGTACAATGATGAATACCATGGGTCACTGAGCCAAAAATAAAAAACATTCCAATAAATAGAAAAGCAATACAAACACAACGGACAGTAAACAAAAACAATAGAATCCAATGAAGATTTAGAAGTTTGGCAAATGTTTTTTCATGCATTTTGCCATACCAAATGCTACCTGATTGATTGTAAAACTTTGATAGTTCTATCTGTATATACAAGTTGAGCAGAGCACCATTGTGGTATCGTGTGGTGACTTTACCCAATTATCCTGGCAGAATATAAGGGCAGAGACATGGCAAATAGGGGCGATGATGAATAGTTATGAATGATTGTAAATGCTAGACACTGCCAGCTTGCGACAAAACGTCCCCTAGAATTGTTAGTATATACTCCTTAGTCGCGGACGCCCTAGCATGGAATGCACAGCACTTGACAAACTACTCTTGAACCGGGACGAAACGACTGTCTGTCTGTGATGTACCCAGATATCATTGCGGCACCCATCAACCCTTACGGTGAGTTTTCATGGAAGTTCGTTGACGCTCGTCTCGGGCGGTGAAAATCCCGAAAATACCATGTAAGTGGATGGTTAAGAGATGCGATAAATGGTGCGTCCAGCGCCAACCGCCGATGTCATTCGACATAGTCGGGAAGCTTGTCACATTTGTTGGATACACCGGAGATAATCTTAAAATAAAACTAGAAGCATTGCAAACCTGCGCCGTAGTGGTACAAAAAATAGTACTAGTGCTAGCAGTATGTGTGGCAACCCATTATCAATGCAAGTGCTCGTAGAGTAGCACGATTGCACATGCCAACTACATTTCCCAGCGGCCGTTGTGACCCGGAAGTCTGGTCACGTGACCGCGGTAACTGCCCAGCGATCTATCGATAAGTTGGTGATTAGGTATGACTATGTTACTTACAGGCTACAGAAATGCGCCAAAATTTAATCACTGCTCCTGTTTGTCATTTCCAACAAATGTGCAAAATGTCATCCAGATCTGTGCACAACTTTTTCAGTTATCCTGGTGACAAACCAACCAACCAACCCGACCAAAAACATAACCTGCGTTCTGCGGCGCAGGTACTAAAACTTCATTCTCCTTGGCGCAAACATAGAAACTTCTTTGTTTATCGGTAGTTCTTACATTTCATGTTTTGTTTTTTTTTTCATATTGAAAGCTGTCCGTTGCAGAATGGTTCTTAATTGGGTTTTGAAATTCCGTCTTTTGCACACCGAGACCATCACAAGCCAGAATCACATGTGATTACAAGACCCCACAATTACGTGGCGGCGCCTGGCACCAGAGATTCCCCGCCAGGCGAAGCCAAAAAAGCTTAGCGCCTGTGATTCAGCTGATTACCACCGGGAGCACCGCGGCACATTCAACTTAGATTGGTTGACTTTGTGTCTTGATTGCTGTTGCTTGGACATCCTGCTGGATAAGTTTACTGCTAACGAGGTGGTTGGTTGTGCGCAGTGTCGAACGCTGGGGAAATTACAATTTTCTTAATGGGGATGGCAGCTCATTACTAGGCTTTTAAACGAAAATGTGATTCTATAATCAAATAACTGATAACTAGGTATTTCAAGTCTTAGGGATGTTGATGATCAACAGATGGATACTATTTAATCGGTTAATTTTCTCACCAAACAATTAATTGCGAATTTGCTACAATGCATTTCACACATATGTGCATGCTGCACCAACTAGAAAGACTTGATTCCTTCTAGGTTCATAATATCGCAATACTGATATGACTGTTACGGAATTCAGTCCCATAGTCAGCGGTTGAAAACGAAATTATTTTTAAAACGTTCCATTCCGAACGGTTCAGGCAGGCCTATATTTAACGTTTTCATTCTCCGAACCGTTCCGCCACCAAAATACAGGTTCGGAACGCAAGACTTGTTCGTTCTCACAGTTCCTTATAGTGTGCAATGTTATGTTTAGATATAGTTCCTAAAAAATATATTTGTTGAACTTTTAAACTTCAGTGCAACTGTATTAATGTGAAAACCGGGTTTAAAGTGCAATCTCATCCGCTTCCTCGTCTGTCCACAAGATGGAGCCCCAGATGCATTGGGCTTGACGACTGACAGTGAAAGTGGATGGAAATAGTCTCCTACACAAAGGATATGCTAAAATATATAAAGAGCGAATAAAAGAACATTCTTACCGTCACAATGTTTGTAAATTTTCGTAAAATTCTGTTCGTTTTTGGTTTTTGTTCCTTGAACCAGTTCGGAGCCCTGCCCATAATGAAAGAACATTATCACCACTTTAATTTAAGTTGATGCCTTATTGAGAAGATTTTGTCATTTCAGTTTAGAGGACCCGTCCTGCATAGCACACGATATTATTTAAAACCACTAACGATTAATCGATTGATCGACCAACCCATGCTTATCGAATAACGTCTCAACTGAGATTCTACCCAACTCCATCAAGCTTTATTCCAGTTCACTATGATTCACACTCGTATTGGTAAATGGCCGAAGCCTCAACCCTCTCTCCGAAACTCTGAAACTGTAAAACTCTCTCGGGATTCCAAGTAGATTTCAGTAGTTTTGGAGTTAATGGGCTAATTTGAGTGTAGGTACACACGGCCGCTCGCGTGTGCACGGCGATGCATCCATTTTTTGCAAACAGTGAAGTGATTGATGGGTTTTTAATTAGAACTATACAGTTTCCATACTGTACTGCTCTCTAAGCAGTGCCAAGTCCAGTTAATTAATGAATGCATATATGTTTTTTTCTTTGATAACTGAAAACCATAAACAAAAAACGTAGTGAATACAAATTTCAGGATGAGGCAGTTTGTCTTGTCCTGGCTTTGATCCATGGACAGAAGTTCCCGTCTCTAGACATGCACATTAAATTACGTCACTGTAAATAAAAACTAATTTTTAGTGTAAAATGTATATTTTACACTAAAAATTAGTGTTGCCGATACCGATATCGGTGTCGGACGTACTCGGTATCGGCACATTTTTTTTTGTGGTATCGGTGTCGGTGCCCAGTATCGGACCGATACCATTTTTCTAATGCCGTAAGGTGGAAACTGCCGGAATCGTGTATAAATCTAGAATATGTAAATAAAATGTTTTTGTGAAAAAATGTAAGTAAAGTAAGTAAAACCTGCTCCCTGTAGTGTCTAAAATATATCTTCTCATCTGCTTAAATAAAATGGCCTGATTTGAAAAGTTGCCTTTTTTCTCAGTGGAGTAAGGGGTTTTTGCGTCTGAACTCTTCAGTTACTACCCCAATATCACCCAAACAATAACATATTAAAATAATGAAATAAATCTTATGTGTTATTACTTTTTATAATTTTCCTCCACTACTATTAATGATAGACTCCATGTAAAAATTACGACGATAACACTAGTAACTTCTTCCCAACCCTTACAAATAAGTTACTAACAACAGCACTTTTTTACAAACAGTGGTATCGGTATCGGCACCAAATAATGGTATCAACTTTAGTAAAAATTAGTGATTAATCACTGATCAAAATAATCGTTGCAGTTTCTTACATTAATCGTTATTTATGCATTTTTTTAATGTGACTTTTCACAAAGTCTAGTTTTGTTTATATTTTTTGAATAGGGGAATTATGTTTTTTTCTCTCTTACATGGTCTTTAGGGGGGGAATACTGGAATAAACCAGAAATAATTCTGCAATGCCCTTTGACAGATCTGACATTCCTTCATGGAAGAAATGTACCCTTTCTCACTCTTTGTGGGTGATGGTGTGTTCATCCACGATTGTTGATTCATTTTTGGTAATTCTGTGAGCGAAGCCCAGAAGACTGTCTACACCATTTCTCCATTTCAGTTATTGGTGTTAATGTTGATGTTATGTCTGAAGTGGGCATCCGCGCTTCTGACAGAGCCTGTGTCCGAAATCGCTCCCTATATAGTAGGGGTGTCCGAATTCTCCATGTACCCTATATAGTGCACTGAAAGTATCCCACAATGCACCGCAAAAAGTAGTGAGCATAGGATGTATCCTAGTCGAAGCAATGTTGCCCATAATGCATTGCGGCACGTTTTAAAAACGACCTAAACCTAAAATAATGGCACGGCGGGAGTAAATAGCGACCGACTGTGGCAAATATTTATGAATATAAGTACATTTGACTTTTTCTGATGATTGTTGCATTTTATAATTATATTTTTTATAATTATATTTTAGAATACTTTTAACGGCGCCAACTCTAGTGTCGGAAATCTCGGCCGTTGCTGTTGAGTGCACTATATGGCGGGTAGGGAGTAGGGGATAGGGAGCGATCTCGGACACAGCCATAGTTCCGCTTTTCTTTTTAACAAAAACGTCTATGACATTAGCCTTGAAAGCTGCCTTTCTTATGAAGACCTTCCCCTCTCTGAAACTCTGAAACTGAATTGCAAACTCTCAGCATTCCCAGACTCATCTGTTCAGCAGTTTTAGAGTTAATGGCCGTTTGTTCTCTGGGTGTGAGCCCCCGCTCACATGCACCCGACTATGCATACATTCTTAGCAAACAGTGGCGTGATAGATGGGTTTTTAATTAGCACTATACAGTTTCCATAGTGCACTCCTCTCTGAGCACTGCCAAGTCCAGTTTATTAATGAATATATTATGACTGCTACACCGTCTTGTCAACAACGTTCCCTTCTTCACACAGAGACCACTGCCAATGTAGCATTTATTATAAATGTGTGAGAGTGAGTTCGGCTCTCCTAGACGTGCATTCTTCAAACCAAACCCTGCATGTTTAATTGATCTGTAGTTAACATCAACAAGTTACTTCAGAGGTGGAAAGAGTACTGAAAAATTGTAATTGAGTATCTTTACTTTGCTTAGATTGTACTCAGAGTAAAAGTAAAATTAACCATCTCAAAATGTTCTCGAGTAAAAGTACAATTCTTTCAATTATTGAAAAAAGAAATGTGTGCACCCCTACCATCTACCGATGTGCGATGTGTGGACGATGCGTTGGTTCTGGCTTGCCAGGCTTTTCACCATCCACCAATATATGTTTTGTAATCAGTAACATGAGGGGTTTCAAATGTAATGAGTTAAAAGTACTAAGGTAAAAATGTACTTGAGTAAAAGAAAAATTACACATTTCAAAAACTACTCAGAAAATTACAAATGACTCATAAAACGTAATTAATTACAGTAATGTGAGTAAATGTAATTC
>OMKY01254897.1:5865-16662 GCA_900302395.1 Bregmaceros cantori
CACGGTAAACCTTCACTCAGCCATGCCCCATTTTCAACAAATTTGTAATTGTTACCTGGAGCGTAGGTTATGTTTTCACCCGCGTTGGTTTGTCCCCTCGATAACTGAAAAAGTTGAGCACGGATCTGGATGAAATTTTACAGAGTTGTTGGAAATGACAAAATAATTTTGGTTCATTTCTGTAGTCTATAACTAAAATAATCATACTTAATCACCAACCTACCAATAGATCGCTGTGCGGTCACGTGACTAGACTTTCGGGTCCAGGGGCCGCTGGGAAATGTAGTTGGCATGTTCGCCAATCTCGCTACTCTACAAACACTTACATTGACATACTGCTAGCACTAACAGTACTATGTTTTTGTACCACTACGGCACAGGTTTTTAATCTTTGAGTGCTTCTAGTTTATATTATGCAATAATATAAGTTTACGCTTGTATTACTACTATTTGGATATTATTCATTATAAGATAAGATAAGATAAGATACTTTATTTCGTCACACATACATACATGTACAGTGAAATTCTTCCTCTGCATTTAACCCATCCCTGAGGAGCGGTGGGCGGCCGCGGCGCAGCGCCCATGCAGAAGCGCGGGACAAAATTACTCCCCCCAGTGTTTCGCACGTAAACTCGTCTATTGAAGAGGGAGAGAGAGAGTGAGGGAGAGAGAGGTGAAGGAGAGGGATAAAGAGTGAGGAAGAGAGAGGTAACAAGGATAGAGAGAGTGAGGGAGAGAGAGGTAACGAGGATAGAGAAAGTGAGGGAGAGAGAGGTGAAGGAGAGGGTTAGAGTGAGGGATAAAGAGAGTGAGGGATAGAGAGGTGAAGGAGAGGGATAGAGAGAGAGGGAGAGAGAGGTGAAGGAGAGGGATAGAGAGACATTTGGGATGAACACACAAACACATGGCCAACATGTTAGGTCTGCACGGCGGGATGCGAGAGTGGTATTGTCAGAATTGCTGAGTGCTCCAGATTTAGCCCTCATGACTTCATCCAGCATCCCCATCTTAGACCGCCTATCCCCCTCACCTCCCCCC
Organism: Bregmaceros cantori; assembly: GCA_900302395.1. Lineage (NCBI taxonomy): Eukaryota > Metazoa > Chordata > Actinopteri > Gadiformes > Bregmacerotidae > Bregmaceros > Bregmaceros cantori. The sequence continues at coordinate 6,907 of OMKY01254897.1, forward strand.
TCTCTGCCTCCTCATACACCCCAAATATACTGGTGTGGTGGGACGGGCACCCATTTATATTCAAGATGGAATGACAGATGAAAAAAAAGACAACTGGAAGGAGAGAGCTGCATACGCGAGTCACGCTGAGAGCTGAAGAGAGAAGGAGAGTCCTGAAGAGAGAAGGAGAGTCCCCTGGATAACTGAAAAAGTTGAGCGCGGATCTGGATGAAATTTTGCAGAGTTGTTGGAAACGACGAAAAAAAGAAAAGTGAATACGTGTTGGTGTCTTTCTGTAGCCTATAAGTAACATAATGTAATAATTGTTTTCTTCAAGCGATACAAAGAACACAGCGGCCCACACTACTCGGCGTGTGACGTCGGGGATTATGTGCAGTGAACAACCCAAAGCTAACCTGCTAACGACAACTACCCACTGCACTCCGGCTCAATTCCACCTCTGGCTCCGTTCCCTTCCGAGCGCGGAGCACTGCCGGTACCGGTACTGCCGGTACCATCGCAACAACGACTCGGCGCCGCTCCGCGGTGGGCTACTTGCCAATGGCTGGCGTTCGCTGTGGGCTGCTGTTAGTGAGCTTGTATGCTTGTATGTGTGTGTGTGTGTTCATCCTGCAATAAGCAGTATCATTAACGCTGTCTGCTGTCGTTTTGAATGAACAAATTAATGAAAAAATACTTGCATTGATAATGGGTTGCCACACATACTGCAACCACTAACAGTACTATGTTTTGTACCACTACGGTGCAGGTTTGCAATCTCTGAGTGATTCTAGTTACTTCAAGTTTTGAGGCAAACAACACCTTATGTCAAAGTGAATTCTGCTACGCATCAATAATTACAAACTGGCCTTGAATTTCTAAATTGGACAACTAAATTGATTCATTTTAAGATTCCCCCTGGTGCACCCAGCAAAAGCGACAAGCTTCCCGGCTAGAGCCAGAGAGAGACCAGGAAAATGAGACAATGTCCCATCCTGTCCCCGCGTCCGTCAGCGCTGTTTTGGTACCAGAGTAGCTGCACAGGCCTACGCATGTCTGAATCCATACGTAAACGTGTCGGAGAGGGGCTCCGCCGCTACTGTCCAACCGACCGGTACCATTATGAGAACCAGTAGGCCTGATTGGCCCACCCTGCACTATGCTGAACCAGACATATCAACCATTACACCCTGAACATTGTTTCTACTCTCCATACCTCCACATAAACATTTATACCATGAAAACATTCACCCATAGACTGTATATAAAGTAGACGCAGCGTGCATGACGTCATCCAGACTGTATATAAAGTAGACGCAGCGTGCATGACGTCATCCATAGACTGTATATAAAGTAGACGCAGCGTGCATGACGTCATCCATAGACTGTATATAAAGTAGACGCAGCGTACATGATGTCATCCATAGACTGTATATAAAGTAGACGCAGCGTGCATGACGCCATCCATAGACTGTATATAAAGTAGACGCAGTGTGCATGACGTCATCCATAGACTCTATATAAAGTAGACGCAGCATGCGTGACGTCATCCCATTGCTTTCATCTAAGTCGGGTTGAAGCCGTCGACTGCGCGCCGCCATTGTTGAAAGTACCCGTATATCCGGAGACAAGGAGAGCTAGAGAGAGCTATACAGTACATGAGAGAGAGACACCCCACACGCAACTTTTTCTGGTGGTACTGTCCGCTAGGGGCGCCAACGGCAGAGTCAGAATGAATGGGATCCTATGGGAGCTGAAATAAAAAATATTAACGCCTAATCTGACACGTTTGTGAAATTATGACCCCCCTCACACAATGAACTGATAGTTATCCCAGCAATATACATTAAAAAATCAATTAGAAAAGATCTTTAAATAGGCTGCTAAGATTGGAATATTTGTATTGGAATTCCCATAGGGCTCGGTTTTAGGAGACTAGGCTCCCCCATACCAACCCGGTATTAGGCACAGACATCAAAACTAACGCGGTGTCCATTTTTATATACAGTCTATGGTTTAGGTAAACGTTTATCTCGTCAGTGGGTATGGCCGCTATTCCTACCTAAATCCAGCGGCCGCCATAATCAAGCAATCTATCTAAAAATCTATTCACGACAGCTCCCCAAAAACCAAAAAAAAAAAAAGTTAATTTCTAACGCTAGGTTTCCACTACAGAGTGTCATTTTTTCGTACGTTACCGTACGGATATTTTCCGCCCGGATTCCGTACGGTATAAAAACAGCGGTTTCCAAAGGGTTGCTCTCGGTGAGTTTTAAATGTATTACTTACCTATCATGGTCCCGCCCCACCCCCCACACACGGATGCTGCTGATTGGCTGGGAGTGTAGCAGACTGTGATCATCGGGGTCCACCAGGGTTAGCATGCGGTCCTCCAGTTGCAGCAGCATTCCTTTGCCCTGCGCACGCAATACGCCTTAATCAGTCATCACTATCAGATAATCAGTCATCACTTATGCATAATCAGTCATCACCATGCATCGTACATCACTAGACGTTACCCTATGCAACGTCTAGTGATGTGCGATGCGTGGACGATGCGTTGGTTCTGGCTTCCCAGGCTGCTACTCTATACAAACCGCTAGAACTAAAAAGTACTATTTCTTTTGTACCACTACGGCGCAGGTTTGCAATCTCTGAGTGCTTCTAATTAATCATGATTATAGACAATTATACCGCTCAGTAAGGAATAAACAAAATAAAACTTAAATACAATTATAATAGTGTAAAGGCAATAGGATGAACTAAGCTAAAAAGGGCCTACAGATGTACTATGGGAGTAGGGGGGGCGTGGTGGCAGAGCGGCTAGCGAGCGCATCCCCCAGACTATAGGTCGAGCAGTGTCGCAGGTTCAAACCCCATGCTTTTCTGCAACGTCTCGACCCGACTCTTCATCCCAGTTTCTGATTTAATCCTGTCACTGTCTCTCTCGATAAAGCATGAAAAACGGCGCTTGTGCCCAAAACATAACTTTAAAAAATGTACTATCATAGGTATGGACATAATAAATGATTTTATTAATCATTAATACACATTTAAAAATCACAATTTTCTTTTTGATAATCGTTGGGGCCAAAATGGAGATTTCTATTAGCATTTGAGTTCTTCTATCTGCAGATAGAACTTCTATCTGCTGGCTCTCTCAGTGGTGTTATACTGCCATCGTGTGGCCACATTGAATGTTACGGATTGTAACGACGGGTGGAAAACTTTCAACGACCGGCGCATCGGATGTTATGGTAATGGTCCAATTAATAATTGTACGAACACACACACACACACACACACACACACACACACACACACACACACACACACACACACACAGGTACCGTGTGTGTGTGTGTGTGTGTGTGTGTGTGTGTGTTCGTACAATTATTAATTGGACCAATTAATAATTGTGTGTGTGTGTGTCAGGGCCCGAACCGATGCAAGGAACGAAAATGAAAAACGAAAATGAACAGAATTTTACGAGGAGCGGAAATGGAAACGAAAAAATATTTCTTCAACTGTTCCGGAACAGAAACAGAACATTATGAAATCCACAAAACCGGTTAAAAACTTTATATTTTAACATATGTCTGGGGGACTATTTCCATCCACTTTCACTATCAGTCATCAAGCCTCAACTGGGGCGACTGTGGGGCGCCATCATGTGGACAGACGAGGAAGTGAATGTAATGGCGTTAATACAGTTGCACTGAAGTTTGAAAGTCCATCAAATATATTTAAGTTTGTTTTCAAGCCCCGGTGTGTGTGTGTGTTTATGTGTGTGTGTGTGTGTTTGTGTGTGTGTGTTGAACATTAGTGTTGTGATGTAACTAAGCCATTTGGAGTGTTTTGTAAAACACATTGAGATGAAATGCCCTGTTTGAATCAATGTTGAAATGAAGCCAGTTGACTCCTCTGCCCAGGGCTTGAAAACCAAATTATTTTTTTAAAAAGTTCCGTTCTGAACGGTTCAGGCAGGCCTAAGTTTAGCGTTTTTGTTCTCGGAACACTTCCGCCACCAAAATATCGGTCCTGAACCGGTTCGGAACGCAAAAATTTTGTTCGTTCTTAAAGTTCCTTATATTGTGCAATGTTAAGTTTAGATATAGTTAATACAAAATATATTTGGTGGACTTTCAAACTTCAGTGCTACTGTATTAACGCCACTACATTCACTTCCTTGTCTGTCCACAAGCATCTGGAGCCCCAGATGCTTGGGGCTTGATGACTGACAGTGAAAGTTGGATGGGTGCACAACCGGAAATAGTCTCCCAGACATAGGATATTTTAAAATATATAGAGAACAGAAAAAAAACCTTTTTAACCGGTTTTGTGGGTTTATAATGCTCAGTTTCTGTTCCGGAACAGTTTAAGAAATGTTTTTTCGTTTCCGTTTCCGCTCCTCATAAAATTCTGTAAAATTCTGTTCGTTTTCGGTTTTCGTTTTCATTCCTTGAACGTGTTCGGAGCCCTGCTTCTGCGCTTTGTTTTTGGCTACTCATTCATTGCTAATGAATGAAGTATTACAAAAAAATACAAGGCAATTACTCTAGCTATTATCCGGGTAAGAAGTCATTAAGAAATTTTGTTTAGAATAGAAACGGGGTTGGAGCTGTAATTTATTTGTTGAAAATATCTATTATTCATTTGGATTTATTATAAAGATATTAAAGATGTAAAATGAAGATATAAAATATATTTAATCTATTCATATTTTTGGTCAAATGATTTTTGTTAAATTGATGAATAATTGTTTTCTTGTTGGTTGATAAATAATTACTTTGGATTATCATTATTATTATTATTATTAATAAATGATGAATTTATTATTTTTTTTTGCAAATATTTAGTCTAGTTGTTTAGCTCTCCGGTTTGAAGCTAATTGATTGCACCTGTGGCAGGTACAGGTGTGCATTTAGAGAGCCCAGCCGACCGATTTCGGCAGCTAGTGACGGGAGGCCAAACAGTTTTTTAACCGCCGTCCTCCTCGTCGTCCTCGTCGTCCTCGTCGTCGACAATGAAAGAACAATGAATCGAGCCATGCCGTGCACACACGCTTTTTCGTTTTTTGCATGTTGAATAAATAACTGTTTAGAAGTCCGACCTGGAGGTCTTATTATATTTGCTTTTAGAATGTTAGACGACGGGTTATTAACCTGCCACCGCAGACGACAGTCCTGTGCAATATATAGACGGGTTTAGGTGCCAAACACTTGTGGGAGTCATTTTGTCCCGCCGTTCTTGAGGTCACTTCCGGTGCCTTATTGTTGTCTATGCTGACTCTGGTACTGGACCGAGGTCCGAGCACACAAAACACACAAAGCGCACGCCAGTTCAAAATCCGACCACTAGGTCCACTGTGACCAGTTACACATCACACCCCTTGCTCCGTTCATAATTTTGTATAAATATTGACTGAAATACAGTCAAAATCCGACTTAAAGTTACTCACCGAGTGGTCACATGTTCTTCTAGACCAATAGGCTGGCTGCTTCTTCTAGTTATTACAAAAGGAATGAGAAAATGGAACGAGTTGCACTGATTATTAAATCATGCACTTGTGGGTCACAGATCCGCACGAGAGCATTTGGGTGTGGAATAGGACACCGAAAGTTACCCGACAATTTTTAAATAACCCCGTAGGTGTGCGCCCCCGCCGAATAGACATGTTGAAAAAATAGCCAAATTCACGGCAAGTAAATGACACGAAGTGACGTTCAGAGACCAGAAGTACCCGCCAAACTCAAGTTTTTTTACATAATGCTGGATTGCCGCTTTGAAATGAATACTGTCCCCTACACAAACATGTGTATTGGTTATTCTATCTGTGTATGTGTAGGAGAAGAACCTGAAAGTATTTATTTTAGAAAAAAATCAATTTGAAACGCAAATCGACACCAATGCATTTAGTTGCTTTATTGTACTTGCATATGGCATAGCCATGGGAGGGAAAAATGTTTTTATTCTTGTACCCCAAAACTCTGTTGTCTGGGATGCAGTGGCGGACAGGCTACAGGGCACACTGGGCATTTTCCCGGTGGGCCGACTTTCCTAGAGGGCCGGCCGACGCCCCTAGAGAGCCGGTGATGTTGCATTTTATTTGTATTTTTATTTATAATGGTAAAAATCACCGCAGGCGGCCCACTATTTCACCCGCCGGCCTTAACACAGTAAACGGTAGAGGCTATTTGGGCCTCCTCTAGTGGTCGCTTGGGCCCGCTGCACCCTGGAGGAGGGTACAAGTCTTTACACTAAAAAGTAACACAAGTGATTATTTAATACGTTTTAAAAACATTTTGAGTTCATTTCAGCGCCTGACAGCCTGTATTTAAGTAGGTCATTGAATCCAATAAACAACGTTAAGTCACCACACATTGTAAAAGTGTGCACCTTTTCCCCTTGGCCAGAGCGTTTGTGCATTTATAAGACATAAGTTATGTCAATTTCATGTCAGATGTGCTAATTATGGGGGCCGGTCTAAGTCAAAAATGTCCAGGCCGATTTCTCCTCCCAGTCCAGGCCTGCTGGGATGTAATGGTTTTGCGTGCGCCGCCGCATCAGAGCCTTCATGTTAATGTTTTGAACAGATGGATTTGTCCCAGATTCGGTGTGTTAATGCTCTAGGGTAAGTTGATGAACTGATTTTGGATGAAGGATGGCTGAATTCTAGATGGTCCATAACGTCTGACCGGCTGGATTCCCCAAATGTTTTTTTTTTGTTTTGTTTAACCTTCAGCAGTGGGGACGACTGCATAGACCCAGTTATTATCTGCGGCGGGGCGGAGCCCGCGGAGCAGGTTATGTTTTTACCCGCTTTGGTTTGTCCCCTCGATAACTGAAAAAGTTGAGCACGGATCTGGATGAAATTGGAAATTGTTGTTGGAAATGACGAAAGAAAGAAGTGATTCAATGTTGGTGCATTTCTGTAGCCTATAAGTAACATTGTTCTGCATGAAAAGTGCTTTATAAATAAAGTTTGATCCCCGTTCTCTGTAGTGACATCACGCGTGTCTCCCGCAGCTCCACCCGAGCCGCATTTAGTCTCCCAAGCGGCCGATGCCATTTTTGACCGGCGGTGCCATTTCCGAACGTTTCTGACGCGTTTGGGATGTTTCAGAATTAAAACATGGCGGACGCGCCACTGACAGCAACTTAAGGTCGTCTGCTCCCCATCTTTCCATTAGCTTGTATAGCGCAGCGGTACCGTGATCGACTTTTATGCCAACGTCCCAAGTTCGAATCATGTCGTGAGCACTTCTTTGCGTCTTTTTTTTAAACCAGCAAATAGCGCTTTTTTTGTTTGTTTTTTAAATTTTAGGTTAGAGGGGGTTAGGTTTAGGGGTTAGGTTTAGGGGTTAAGCTTAGGGGTTAGGTTTAGGGGTTAGGTTTAGGGGTTAGGTTTAGGGGTTAAGCTTAGGGGTTAGGTTTAGGGGTTAAGCTGCGTGCTTCTAGTTATTATTATAATTTTTCCAACAAACAAACACACACACACACCTCTCCCCAGACGCCAGCAGAGTCTCGGATGTCCCTCCGGCAGTAAGACAGCTGTCTGATGCACTGGTGTACTGCGGCACTGCTCCGACCCTCACATACATCCCGCTCTGCCATCTCCACCCAGCCCAGCGACCGTACGGGGAAGGACTGGGCACATAGACACACACACAGAACGTCATCCAGTATTTTCCCGGAGAACAATCTGCGCTGCAACCTCAACGCGGTGTCCGTGGTGTTAACAACCCATGACTCAGCAGATCAACGGGTCCCCTTCTGCTTTCTCTGTTTCCCCGTCACTCACGTCCTGTCTCTCCCGATATTCATATTTTGGGTCTAAATTAATTTAATTTAAATAGTCTGATTCGCTTGTAAACGCTTGTGGCGCGGTGTGTACGTGCGCGGCGGTCGAGGGAGAAACCCACCAAACCGATCTCTGACAAGTCAACTAGGAACAAGATTGTGACGTCAAGGGAGTAGCACCTCCTCCTTTCAGGAGGAGCGGTGCGTTGCTCCACCTACTCTTCCGCCTCCTGGCGGAGCTTGAGACATGCGGCACCGCGTGTGAGCGTGTGCGCGCATGTACACTTGACCAATGAACAATATATACTGTATATATTTGAAGACACACACACTCTCCTCCCGCAGACACACAAGTATCGTAATGGCTCGATCCCAACTAATGTACATGCAGCTGCATGCCGACTGCGTGTACATGTCGGTACAGTCGGCACACGGCTGCGTGTACAAGTGTACCTTTTCACCTGACCTTGGGCAGGTGATAAAACAATACTTTATCTATCTAGCAACCAACTAAAATCAATTTAAAATCGAATCGAAATTGAATGAATGGATTAAAAAAGGAAGTGAATTGGGGCGCAAGCACCGTTTTTCATTCTTGTATTGAGAGAGATAGTGACAGGATTGGAAACTGGGATGAAGAGTCGGGAGGGAGACATAGCAGAAAAGCTGGGCAGGGGATTTGAATCTGCGGCACTGCTCGACCTATGGTCTGGGGGACTCTACCCACTCGGCCACCTCGAAGTGAATCGATTATTTAAATGATTATTATTATTATCATTTTCTTTTTCTCTTTTTTTAGAAACCCCACCATGGGTATGTCACATGCAGGTAATGCAATTAAAAGTAGTGGTGTTGAATTGAATTTCAAACTTTGATGATTCTCTAAATTAAATACTTTCAGATTCTTGACTCTTCTCTTCTTACAAATACACCTATTTTGTCTATAGGACAGTGTTATTTTAAGGGAAAAATCCAGCTATATGTAAAAACATTTTTTTATTTTATTTGAATCGAATAGTGAATCGAATCGTGACCTTGTTGTCATGGGTGGCGCTCCGGCGCCACTTGCTGTTGCCTGAGACTTGCGGCTAGAGGGCGCTAGGTCCTTAAGGCGCTGGGCGCCGTCTCGGGCGGGAGCCACGAAGAAGAGTAGTGCTAATGCTAACGACTAGCAGCTGTGGCTTCACTATTTAGCCAGCGATTTCGATGCCGATCGATCTGCTGGCATTATCATGGATACAGAGAGGCTGAGTATCACTTGACTTCCATTCTAGTTTAATACTCTGCCTCCACCCATGCGGTTATGGGTCTCGACCGGCAGGCGGGAATTTATGTGGTAATACGTTCTTCTACTCCCGCCTGTTCGTGCGTAGCTTACTCTGGCAGCTAGCCTATAACTTGCGACTCAAACCTTCCGTAGTCCCCATCTCCGGGGGCCGGTTAGCGTACGATTATATCACTCGACGAGTCGTGGTCATTTTGAACCACGTATATACTCGTACGATACCATCTGTGATTATGATGCTAACTGGTTCCCATAGAGTCACATTTATGGTTAGTCTGTTAGAGCTATATCTCTCGTGAGTCCAATTCTTACTCATGTTATTCAGCCAGTATCTCTGGCGTATTCTTGAGAGTCCCGCAACACTCTCTCTCTCTCTCTGGGCTTAACGCCCAGTTGGCATTGTATCCAGTAACACCAAGCACGCACTGTTCACATGCATCCACACACCCAACTCCTATCTTGCATGTTTAATGTTAGTTGTAAAACAACTACCATCGAAATTCATAACAGTCCACTAGTCTTCAGTCTCTAAACTCAACTGTTGTTGTATTGTCTTTTTAATGCATGCAACGGGATCTTGTGCCTCTGTGAATAATTTCTCTGTGGTGGGGACTAATGGATTACCGGTAACACTTGACCTTGACAATACTGGAAGGGATACTAGCATTGAGGATGGACTAAATATATAA
>OMKY01254909.1:2526-17094 GCA_900302395.1 Bregmaceros cantori
ATGATGCGCGTCGGGTTTCCAGTGGCAAGCTTTTTTTATACAGTTTCTCTACAGTTGGGATTAGAGCCAGGTTCACCACAGTTGTCGCTAAGGACTTTATATTACATGTTGTTTCTTTGCATGTATGTGTCAATTTGGCTGCGTGGCGGGCGAGAGGTGTGGGGTGAATGCAACATTATGCCGCTGACCATTCCGCAGTATTTAACCCTTATCATAATGGATATTAAAATGTATTATAAAAACACACAAGTCTGTAGGCTGTTTCGTGATGATTCCGAATATGTTATACACATAGATCTGATCAAGTCCTAGTTAACCTGCTCCATTCAGTGCCCACTGTCTCACAAGCTGGAGTTGGCCCCCGGGAGCTGCGCCGTGGCTGCCCACCGCTCCCCAGGGATGGGTTAAATGCGGAGGAAGAATTTCACTGTACATGTATGTATAACGAAATAAAGTGGTGGCCGTGTGTCACTCCCCCGACCCAGAGCTCACAGCATGGCAGCGGGCCATTTTTATTATTTTATCTCCCTCAGTCCTGTCGGCGGCGAGACAGCTGTCATTCGTCACCGAGAGAATGATTCGCACCGCAAGGCACGTTTTTAGTTTGCGGCACTGCAGCTTATTACCGCTCCCGCCCGCACTCGCACTGTGCGCCCTGCGTCCCGCCCGCGCGTTGGGTCCCGCGGGTCCCGCAGGGCTCTGGGAGTGCAGGGGCTCTAGTTCACGCACATGACAACATCCTTAAGGAGGCTCAGAAGTGACTTGTCTTCCCCCAGGACCACCCGTTGTCTTCCCCAGGGGCTTCTCATTACCTTCCACACGGCCATTATGCAGCAATTTCTTATCGGGAACGAGATCGTGACGTCAGGCGAGGAAGCCTGTTGCCATTTCAGGTGGAGCGCACCGCTACGCTTCCACCTCCTGGCGGAGCTTGTGACACATCGAAGCAGCCCGCGTTGATAAGCACACACGTGTGCATGCTCCGGCGCTGGGCACGGTTGTGCACGCGTATACGCGCGCGTAGAGAATCCAGTGGACCATGGTGTATACGCACGCGTATATACAGGTATATGCGTGCACGACCGGGCCCAGCAGCACGGCTGCTTGGCTGTGTGTGTTGATGTGTGTGTGTGTGTGTATGTGTGTGCGGCGGGATTTGCGTGGTCTCTGTAACGAGGGTGAACTTGAACGGACCATTTCCACCTATCTACTTTTTGTTCCATCATGTTTAAATTGAGGTGTGTTTCAACAGTGCACATTTGATGCAAGTGTCAACCTATGCGCTACTCATGCGCCATGTCTGCTCTATAGACCTACTTTTCGTCCATGCCTATGGAGTCCAGACCAAAGCGTAGTTGGTCATTAACAGGTGACAGATGACAACGACCTCGTGCAGTTAGTAGCAGCAGCATACACAGATGCAGGGCCGAAGAGCAGTAGCACACGCACCCGACACACAAAGACAAAACACATCATGGACACAGGCAAGAGACAGGCCTCATCTCTCATGCATTACACCGTGCCTTTAAATGATTGCAGCACATTGGGGCCCGAATATCAAACACAGGCAGACTGCAGCCAGCAAAGTGGCCAGCCAAGGCTCCAAGCAGCATGCATTAACAAACGGCACCGGTGCCTGTGTGTACGTCGCAAGACAAACCTGTGAGTGGGAGACGGTTAGGGGGCCATGTCTGTGTGTAGAGGAGCCGCTCATTGGATTTAACTAAAGAAATAAACGAGAGTGTGCGTGCCGCACAGAGAAAACGAGAACCCTAATATCGTTCTGGGGCGCGGAGCAGCAGTTGTGGGGGTTTTTGTGCATGCATGCGGCGGTGCGAGGATTGGCAGGCCATTAGGAGGCGTTAAGGCAAATCAAGGCACCTGGCCGCGCTCCAAGGGACCATTAGCCGGTGAGCGTGGCGTTAAAGACAAACTGGTAAATTGACTAACATGTTCAGGAAAATCACAGGCAAAACCCGGCACCTCCTTGGGAGGTAAACACAATCTCAGTAATGGTGTATTTATCAACAGGAGGTAAAAAAAAAAAGGGCTATACGATCACACTACAAATAGCGTGGCTTGCAGGCAGGCCGGTATGATAAACTCAGGGACGGCTAGGGTGGATTTTGTGCCATTGCAGGTGTGTACGCGTCTCGAATGTGGGCTGTAATAATATTATAATTGCCATATAACAAAGCTCTTACTCAAAACATATTTGAAAGTAGAATACTTAGGGCGTATTCAAACCAACGTGTTTATCCCGGGTCCGACTCGTTTTAACGAGATGGAACGTTTCCGATTTGTCTCGGTTGATATGAATGCGCCAAGCGGGTCCGAGTCCACGCTAAACCACCCGAGACGAGCCCTGCTAGACGAGGTAGTCTGAACCCGGGATTGAACCCGCAGAAAAACCGCCCGGACTCGGAGCAGCGCGGTCTGAACTGGCGCGTTTCGCACAGACGAACTGCAGGATACATTGCGACTTTATGGATATATTGGCAACCCCTGCGGATGTGCTAACGCTATCTTCCTTCGGGTATGTGAACATATTAACTCCACAATCAAGTGTGTATGTGTGTGTGTGCCATGCCGTCAAGGCATTTGAGGCGCCAACTCTCTCTTTACCCTCTCCACCTCCCTATGTCAATTATTATTATAATCAATAATATATAATCAATATTTTATTATGGTACTTTCTCTTTCTCTTCTTTTCAATATTTTAACTGCGGTCCGGAGCGAACGCGCCACACGCACGCGCGCACACACACACAGAAAGGCTCCACCGAAAGGCTGCTCTGGTCCTTCTCCCGCTTCGTAAGTGGCTAATATTTATCCAATCAGCGAGCGACAGAGGAAAACACGTGTAGTTGTTGACAAATTTATCTCGGGTCTTAAACACTGGTTTGAATACTAGCGTGACCAATCCCGCGGGAAACAACCTGCGCTGCATCCAGGAACCAACCCGCGACAAATTCAAAATGCGGTTTGAATACACCCTTAGATTCAAGTAACTAATCTCATAAGAATGCTAAAGTGTGTGAGCATCAATGCATACAGGGCGTAAGAACAGCCTGATTCATATCATTGGCTAGTGATCCAGTTAATTCTGGAGAATTGAAGAGTCTACAGAGATGGAAAAAGAATTTGAAAGCAAAGTGTATATTGGTAGATAGACGCAAAAGGGATAAGATTGGGAGGAAAAATAACAAACAGTCAGTCGAAACTAGGAATCAGCAAAGATGCTGATCCGGTAGTACAATATGAAAGCACTTATAGATTATCAACAACAGTGCTGACGCTAGGGCATGATGTACTGTGTGACTCCCCCAAAACAATCAATCCCTAAAAAACCGCAGTCCCTAACATAACGCTAACCCTAACCTCTAACATTAACCCCAACCTCCTAACACATAATCATAACCTATCCATAACCCCTAACTTTAACCCTAGCCTCCTGCTCCTAAATGTTACATAAGCCTAACAAAATGAGTGGATCGTCGCACACCACACACCAACCCTGAGACAGCGCGGCTTCTTTTTCTACAGTTCCGGTGAGAATGTTCTACAGCACACCTACTGGTAGGGCATGTGTATTGTGATGTAGACATCCGAGAATTTTACACCCCCCAAACTGCTTGGTGTGGAGCGAGCCCTTAAATGTATAACTGAGTTGAGTCAGCACTGCATGCAGAAATTTAGAACAGTAATGTTGGGTGGCAATGGATACACTGACCACACCCAACCTATCCTCAAAACAATCAACATTTCTAGCAAATGTGGTGAAAGAGACACTTGAGAAAAATATATATGAACACATCTGCACACATTTCCACACAGTCTTGGTATCAGCCAGACCAGCATACGTTTTATTGGATTGGAAAGGACACCTCAGCCTGACTCTAAGAGGGTTGTGTATATTTAAATCATTGGTGAGACATTGTAAAGTTAAAGCTGTTTCTGCTAGGGGGAGGATTAAAGTGCATTGGGGCATTTTTATGCTATTTGGCCTAGCTAGACAGATAGCAGAGTGGTCTAACAGTGCTAGAAGGAAGCAGACTTTCTGTGCTGCTTTTGGTTGCTCCTCAGGATTTTTTGTGCATTCAGACATTTCTGTAATTTGCAGACGTCTCTGCATTTCGAACCTCTGCAGTTCCGACATGTGTGTGTATACATGTACACACACACACACACACACACACACACACACACACACACATGTACCAAGCTATTTTACCATAGTTAACCATTCTGCCTCTTAAACCTAGCGGTTATGGTTTCTGTCGACAGAAAGGTGTTAATACTAAAAGCGATATTTTCCACACCTGTCTGTGCATGCGTTTATTTATCAACATAGCAACGGCGATTTGCAACCCAACTATTCTGTAGACTCATCTCCAATCCCCGTTGTTTGGAGATGGGCCGGTTGATGATAAAGCACATTGACGAGTTGGCGAACGTCTCGAGGCGCTATATACTTGTACAAGTTAATTCCAACATGTATATGAGATCCGAACCGAGTTGTATATGCGGTCATTCTGTGTTGATCTAAATTATTATTATTATCGTGAGCCTCCATTCATACTCACATAATTCTGCCAGTAGCTCTGGCGTTTGTGAGAGTTAAAATAACCCTCTGTGGGCTTAAAGCCTAGCAGGCATTGTATCAGTACACCCAAGCACACCTTTAACATGCATCCATACATTCATACATACATCCATATTGCATGTTCAATGGTAGTTCTAATAACTACCACCAGGAATCACAACAGAATGCAAGCAGCAGCAAATCTGGATTACAATTGCTTTGTATTTCTACTAGGAGGGAAATAGTTTTAAAACTACCTAACTTAGTTCCTGTGTGTACATTTTGTGTTAACTTTGTTCTCTCTTCAATGTGCTCAGATGGATGTTTCTATGATGTAAATGACTCCAAGAGACACGTTCTATGTCTGGATCTGCATCCTCAGACTAGTTTTCCACCTGTGCTTATTGTGTCTATTCAGAGTTAGATTTCACACAGGTGCTGTTAGACTAGTATGGTGGTGTTTTAGCGTCCCAGGCATTATAGTACGGTTATGTCTTTCAGGCAAAATCCCTCTGATCATTTTGGACTTCTTTGTTTACGTCAATTGTCCATTTTTGATGGTAATTATGGGCTCACCTTTTAAGTCGCTCTTGACACTATATTATAATATTCTCATTGTTGTCTTTTAGACGTTCCCACATTCACATTTAGTCGAGCTGACTGTCTCGCTGGTTTATTTATTGATTAAAGTCATGATACTCCAGTAATAATAATAATAATAACAACAACTTTAGTTGTATAGCACCTTTCATGCCTGACAACACAAGATGCTTCACAACCACAGAAAAAAGAATGGTCTGCATACACACAATACAAATACGCAACAATTCTTCCTATAACAATTCCCCCTAAACGAATATGCTTATTATTAATTATTCTGGCACGTGCCATGTAAATATCAATGGAGTGGACTACATTTTTAAAATAATGTCTGCCAGGTTTCTTTCCTTTCATTGTTCACAGCAAGAAATGTGCTGGATGCCCAAAATAGTATTATTTATCAATGAGAGTTGACTAATAAAAAAAGGTATAAAATATGTGGATGCAGCTGGTGTGGAGCCTTATTTAGTCAGATACGATGCATCACACGATGCTATTTACAGCCTCAGAGAGCACAAACAAGGCTTTCATGCTGCAGTATGGTCCAAGCAGACTGTATTCAGTGGTTGACGGAGGGTCAGAGAGAGAAAAAGAAGGAGAGAGAGAGAGTGGCAGGGTGATAGCAAAATGGGGCAGAGTGACAGACGCCACGCTTGAGAGCTTCATTTCCGTAGAAAATGTGATATTGTTTGGTATATACTACACAGTAAATGTTGCAGTGTTAAATCAACACTTAAAGAGTTAAATTTAACACTGGGTCTGAGTGTTTTTGGTCCTTATCAGATTTGGTGTTAAATGAGCTCTTTCCATAGTGTTTAACTCCTCTAAGAATTGACTTGAAATTGAGTAAAAAATGAACACTGTCTAACACTCTACAGCACCGCTGGCATGTCCGTGAAGGAACGTGCGTCTGCATCTGAGCAGACGCACGTTTTTTGTTGAACATGCTGGTCATTGTGAAAGGAGTATGGAAATCATTGAAATTTCAAAAAATGTTGACATGTAGAAAGACTTTATATTAATATAATAACAAAATATGCGTAATGAATTAAAAATAAGCATACAGAAAACGTAGGATACCTGTTTTCTATCATTTGAGCCATCAATGGTGATCACCCCTCATGATGCCCAGTCACCCCTCATGACGTTTTTTCCAATTTTAATCAAATATATATGGATATAAAATGATAAACAATATGATATACAATATAATAATTATAATGAATAATAATAGATAGAGCTAGAAATGTAACAGAAAAATGTAATGATTACTTAATATGAACAGTTTTGTCTCATAATGGCTCAATAATACAAACTAATTGGTATTTGTGAAAGGAGTATGTTAAACATTGACATTCAGAAAATTACTTATATTAAAAATGATCATCATCACCATCGATGGTGATGGCTCCACATGACGCTCAGTTACCTAACATGATGTTTTTCCAAGTTTAATCAAATGTAACCGGCTAGCCATTAGCTAAAAAATCCAAGCTACCTACATATGACCACTTTTCACTAACACGCCTACCTTCAAAATATAGCTTTGCAAATAAAACTTTATTCACACTTTTAGGGTAGTCGCTCAATATGATATCAAAATGTGAGAAATTCAGTGCAGCATTTAAAAAGATGATTCATTTGTAAAAGTGAGTGAGACAACTGACTTGGAAGTTGTTTGACTGCAATCCTCAGGATCTAGCTGACTGATGCAACATCCTCCCGAAGATGATTTAAAAAAAAAAAAATAATAATAATAATTGTATTTTCCAGATGGTTTCACCAGATGATATTTCGGACAATCTTAGTTTACGTATTGTGGTTGAAATGTATGCTCAAATGCTTTGTAACTTTGTGAATACGCGGGAAAAAAATGCTTGAAATTATGCCAAATAGGGCAATGGTTATATTTGAATAGTTTCAAAAGGATTTAAAACTAGTTGTCCAAATAGAAATCAAGGTCGGACGGTCACCCCACATGATATTTTCACACTTCAAATCGCAAAAAATGTCCAATAATCAACAGATTTTTTTTAAATGAGCTTGGTCCAATGTAAAAGTAAAGTATTAAAAATGCATGTTATATTTTTACACATGTTATTGTTTATCATTAGTTCATGAATGGTTTCAGACAGAAAAAAACATGTGTCTCGTCTTTCACCCATATATATATATAGATATAGATATAGATTTTTATATATTCTGAGTCTAGTGGTCAGGTTGGTGTGACAGAAAAACTATGATAAAGATGTGTGTTTGTATGAAATATACAATATGTTCAGTACCAAAGACGAAATATATTCTCATTGCAAAAGAAGAACAAAGCCATCTTTCTTTATACAAGGGCAAATGTTAGACACAATGCTTTAAAGACTAAAGCCTCCATGAAACAGTATTCATCATTGTTGTTCATATCCGTTGATTATTGATGGACCTTGAAATAGAAGTGTTCATTTATAGAAGAAAAAAATAAGAAAAAGTGGAAAAACTGTGTGTGCTTGAGTCTGCTGGGAAGCTTCTATGTCAGCCGTGACAATGGTGTTGACGACCAACTTGAAAGTGATGCATGCATTGAGCATTTTCTACGGTTGTGTGCGTGTCTGCACGTGCATGTGTGCTTCGTTTTTTCCTTTTAAGAACAGCCATAACGTGTTACTCTTGCAAATTGCTTATTGATTCCCCCAGTGACAGCCTGCGTGTTTCTAGCCACATGCTCCAATGATGCTGTTATTGACGCCACACATTATGGATCCCTCAGAGAGAAGTTGACAAATCCTTGACTGCATTTGGTGATAAACTTAATTATACCCATCTAAACCGCCATCGCCGTGCACCAACTCCTCCAATCAAGCCATTCTCCCCCATTTCCTTTTCTCTGGGTTTTTCCGTGACGGGCAGGCATGTGAAGGATTGGAAGAAAATGAAGATAAAATCAATGTGACCGTTCGTCACAGGTAAAATAAAGTGGATGGAAATTGCTAAGCATGGACAGCGAGCGAGGAGGCACCTGTCCAATGTGAGCACGAATGAACAGTATCTAAGAGTGAGTGATGAGACTTGGGGCGTGGTTGTATCCATGCCGAGTAGCGCTGCCTCGTATTTGTGGCTCCATCATCCAATCTCTGTGCTGGAGTAATGAGCCACAACTCTCAACAGTCGGCCAACGAGTTTGCTTGTTTCCAGATGATTACCTGACATTATGTCAAATGCCTGTTTTGGGGGGGGCACCCAACATTTCGGCGTTTCTCCACTCCGATCATCAATCACGATGCATCGGAATTGCAACATTCAGTATTCAATCAGGGGATGCCGGCATTCCGATATTTGGTTAGGGTTAGGGTTAGGAACGGCCTTTCTGGCATGCTGCAACAGCCGCCCTTCTGTATTGGGGCAGCAAATGTACCATGCTGGAACTGCAGAACTTTTGTCGGAATGGAGGAATGTCAAAATGGAGGCGTGTAACTGCCAGTTTTACCACCTCATCCTTAACACTGAGCTACTGGTCACATTGACCCTGGGGAAATCTTTCAGGCCACCCACCCATATTTAACTCCGCTCTGGAGTCCTACACCTACAATGTACCTTACAAATTAGAATAAAAATTATAATAGCAACATTATGGTATCCGTGCATCGTGACGGTCACTTACTCAATCACGGAAGCGACGAATTCCATGAACCTCGCCGCCTGCAATGTAGTCGTTATTCAGTGTTACCGCGGTCACGTTTGCATAGGCTAAAATTTAACAGTATTTAATTGATTACTTTTCGACTCGGGGCCTGAGGGGGTACAATCCCGCGGGGCGGAGCTTGCATGGCATTACACTTGTTATCAGTTAGCCGTTAGCTTTGGGTTGTTCACTGTGTATGCGCATAATCCCTGATGTCGCATGGGCCGCTGTATTCCTTGCATCGCTCGAAGAAAACGATTATTCTGATATGTTACTTGTAGTCTACAGAAATGCACCAAAATCGAATCACTTTCTTTCATCATTTCCAACAACTGTACAAAATTTCATCCAGATCCGAGCTCAACTTTTTTCAGTTATCGAGGGGACAAACCAATGCGACCAAAAACATAACCTGCTCCGCCCCAGCGCAGGTAATAAAATATTTGTATTCAGCCTTGTTACTTGAATTCAGAAATAAAGATTATTTAAAGAACATTTGCCATTTAAATACTGTGGGCTATACTATGAATACTATCACTACTTGTGTGCTACAATTCATCATATGCAGTAATAAATGACTGGGTGACTGGACCAATGGTTACAAAGGTTGAACTTTTGAAACTGCAATACAGAAAAAGGCCACAAGATGGAGACAGCAGCCAGAAGGCAAATGCCCAGTGTGCAGTACTATCAATCCAGCGGTGTCTGCCCAGCAAAGTTGAGACAAGTTTTTGTGGATATAAACAAAAACATTGCTACCATTGAGAATGTAAAGGAAACCATAAAGATGCATGCGAGAAGATACAACTTCATGAGTGTGGAGGCAGACTGATGTCTCACCTTTTGTCTACGGGACAAAAGGCACACCTGGGAGGTGTTGCCACTTACCGCAGACGTCCTGTGTATTGTCTATGACGTCCTGTGTATTGTCTATATTCCCAAACTTTTTCATCCCAAGGACCCCCTTTCCGAACCCAAAGCAACTCGCGGACCCCTAAAAAAACATCTAATAAAATCTAAATTATGTTGTTGAAGACTTCAACATTTCAATATCTCATGTCATCTTGTAAAATAATTAATTGAAACACAAAATTACATAGTAGCAGCATTTGGAATACTGTGAAAACCGACAACTATATCTTTAAATTGGCGAACAAATGTGTATCTATTAATGACAATTAACAACGGCGTCAGGGTCAATGTTTTTTTTTTAATTCAAAAACTCACTTAAACCATCTAGCTGACAGCTAGCTGCATTGGGTTTATACGATGCTTCACTCCCCTCTTGTGGCAGGAGAATGTACTGCAGCAGATCGCTGGTTTAAGTGGAAATAGACCTCGGCCGCTCAGCGGACCCCCAAACGGTGGTCCGCGGACCCCCGGGTGGGAATAGCTGGTCTATGTGACCAAATGATGTAATTTGAATGTCTTTCAACTATCACTATAAGAAGAGTGACGACCTGCCAGTCGAGGACAGTCTGTTGATGGGGAATCCATGCGATATCTCTAAAACAACTGTCCTCTCTCCAAACATCATCTTTGAAGAGAGCCATATTCCTGTAAATGTCTGTGAACCAATTCTAACTTGCCACGCTGAAATTAAACCCTGTTAATTGTCAAGTCGTCCCATCTGAGTGAGCTGTGTGTTCTGAACCTTTCAGAAATATTGCATTAGCAGGATGTTAATATTTTTCCACCACAGTGAGATATCTGTTTTTTTTAATATCCAAGACTGTGCCATTGTGATTTGTGATCTTTTTCTAAAAATAAAAGTATGATTATCACCGTAGTTGTACTGAGCTTAAACCTGATTATTATGAAAATACATTCTTTAAGCCTTCATGGTCACCTTGTGTTTTCACTGGGTTCACAATAGCATCAAAACTGAGCAGCTCTCCTAATGATCGTGCTCTGAGAAGCACTGTGCTTTGCAACACAGTCTACCGCAATCATCCGTTGTTTTCTCAAGGGCCACGGGAAACACAGCCAATGGGTCTGTTGACGTCCAACTCCTGTTAGCTCGCAGGGGCGGCGGACACGCTACACGCTAGATCAATCGGCGGGTACTCAGGCCGGGACAAATCCTTGACAAGAGCTCTATAATTACCCTGGAGGACGGCCATCTCCTCTCGGCTTAGCCACAGCAGCAGGAGGAGCACCAGTGGCCCCCGAGAAAAGAGGGAGGGCGCCACACGGTGGGGGGAAGCGGGACAAAACGCTGGAATTGTATATATGGGAAAGAGAGTATGATATGAGTCGGGGGCAGAGGTGGAAAGAGTACTGAAAAATTGTAATTGAGTAAAAGTATCTTTACTTTGCTTAGATTGTACTCAGAGTAAAAGTAAAATTACCCATCTTAAAATGTACTCGAGAACAAAATTACTTAATTTAAAATGTAATGAGTAAAATGAGTAAAAGTTTCAATTATTTAACACAAAAAAAAAATTGGTGCACCCCTACCGCCTGGCGATGTGCGATGCGTGGACAATGCATTTGTTCTGGCTCGCCAAGCTGCACAGGAATTTAACTTTCTGCCCGAATGAAACGTTTTCACCATCCACCAATATGTTTTGTAATCAGTAACGTGAGGGGTCTCATGTAATGAGTTAAAAGTACTAAGGTAAAAATATACTTGAGTAAAAGTAAAAATTACACATTTCAAAAACGACTTAGAAAATTACAAATTACTCATAAAAAGTAATTAATTACAGTAATGTGATTACATTTAATTAATTACTTTCCACCACTGGTCGGGGGAAACAAGAATGAGGCGTTAAGGGAGGGAGAGACAGACAGACAGACAAAGGAATACAGCAGTGAGTCTGTTTGAACAACAAAAGAGACAAAGAGAAATACCACATACAAATTTGAAATAAGGGCTTACATGATTACAATAGACCTGGCAAGTTATCAATTTGAGAAAAAAAATGCAATGATGACTATTATTGTATAAAATAGTAAATAAAATAGTAACAGTAAACAATGCATTATGTTACTTGGTAAAGTAATGGATTATCTGTGGCATTGGGATTATGTAACAAATAATAATTTATCATAGATGTTACTAAGGAATTACTGTTAAAAAGTAACCTTCCCAACCCTGACCACCACCAGCCAAAGAGGCTAAGGGGCACTGAGAGTAACCACCCATTCTAATAGACTGGTTTACGTGCGAAACACTGGTGGGAGTCATTTTGTCCTGCCGTTCTTAAGGTCACTTCCGGTGCCTTATTGTTGCCTATGTCAACTCTGGTACTGGACCGAGGTCCGACAACACAAAACACACAAAACACACAAAACGCACGCCAGTTCAAAATCCGACCACTAGGTGTCGCTCTGTGACCAGTTACACATCACACCACTCGCTCTCGTTCATAATTTTGTATAAATATTGATGAAATGCAGTCAAAATCCGACTTAAAGTTACTCACCGAGTGGTAACATGTTTTTCTGGACCAATAGGCTGGCTGCTTCTACTAGTTATTCCAAAAGGAATGAGAAAATGTAATGGTAGGTGAGTGTTCCCACCGACTATATATGTTGAAAAATAGCCAAAAACATAGCAAACTAAATGACACCGGACGTGACGTTCAGAGACTGGAAATGCCCGCCAAACTCGTCTATAGATAAATTAATCCTTATTCATCCCTGATGCAAAATGACATGGATACAGTTCTGCAGAAATACAGCACATAATAATACTAATAATAACTAGACCTATGTTTTATGTATATTTTTGGTGATACTGCCTAATATGATATTTTTTCCAAGCGGTGCCACTGTACGCATCAGTGGACCAAATCTTGCATCATCTCACTGCAGGTTTTGCAAGTTTAGCGCGCATGCACAGACACACACAATCACAGGCAGACAGACACACGCACACACCTGTTTCGGTGGCCCTGTTGGTGCAGCGGAGTCTACGTCATCATTCACAGCCTGTAGTAACTAATAAGAAGAAAAGTTAACAAGGGATGAAGAGGCCACACATACAAATACAAAATCCCCCGTTGAATAACTTTGAACCATATTAATTTAATAACTGGGACTGTACTCGGTGCATCAGCGCCCCCTACTGGGTCATATTATGCACGTTATCCTGTCAATGTGCAAAAAAGAGAAAAAGTAACGAGTCTGTTTTGGTAATAATAAGGAGTAGAAGTTCAGACATTTTTGTTAATAAATTACGCAGTACAAGTAACAAGTACTCACAGAAAAAAGTACTTCTAAAAGTACAGATACTTCAAAATTTTACTTAAGTACAGTACTTAAGTATTTGTACTTCGTTACTTGCCATCTCTGCAAATGGTGTATTAATAGATGAAGATGTACTGAGTAAAAGTAAAAATTATTCAGTGAAATAAATACTTCTAAAAGAACAAAGTACTTGGAAGATGTACTGAAGAACGGTCACCTCTGGACGGCTGCAATTGTCCTCGACAAGCAACAGAGCGTTGTTCTGTTGACGACCAGTACATGTCATTTGTGTGTACACTCAATAGTTGGCAGAGATGGCAAGTACCCAAATTTCTTACTTAAGTCAGAGTAAAATACATGTGAGAAAAAACAACTTGAGTAAGATTACAAAGTACTGATCCAAATATGTATTCGAGTAGAGTAAAAAGTAGAGGCTCTGAAACATACTTAAAAAGTATTTTTGAAAGTAAAAAGTACAGGTTCTAAAATGTACTCAAAAGTATTTTGAAAGTATAAAGTTATACAAAATTTAATTGCATATAAAATGCACTTTTTCACTGCTAGTTTTACAATGTTTGAATGTTTAAAAACTAAATTGTTTAAAAACCTAGCCTAACTTACTTCACTTAAGGTTCACAAATCCCACTGCCGGCATTACCGCCCCCTACTGGCTCATTCACACTATTACATATCCCTACCACCTACCATCGGTGCGCAAAAACAAGTAACGAACCTGTTATGGGAAAAGTAAGGAGTAGAAGTACAGATATTTCTGTTAAAAATCTACTCAGTACAAGTAAAAAGTCATCAGAGAAAAAAGTACTTCTAAAAGTACAGATACATGAAAAAACTACTTAAGTACAGTACCTGAGTATTTGTACTTCGTTACTTGCCATCTCTGTCAGTGAGTAACATCAAGTCGGATTTTTCCTGTATTTCATCCAGGGTGGATGATGTGTAATTTGTGGCAGAGCGAGCTGTAGTTAGCGGATGTTCAACTTTACACAGGGAACTATACAGACACAGGAAGTGCGTTTCAGCCTATCGGGACAAGATGCCAGCCCCCTGTATTTTGCGGCATAAACTGGTCTACGTTGGTGCGTGTGGTTGATTTATTGCTGTAGACACAACTAAAAATAGATAGAAATCCCTCAGTGACCGTACATAGCAAATTAATTTAATGAGATGGGGAATGTTTTTACTTATCGCGCTGCGGTAATGAGTTTGTCTGACATTCACCAGTGTGCCTTGTTAGTCATTTATTGAATTTGGGTCAAGTATCTGTACTTTTAGAAGTACTTTTTTCATTGATTACTTTTTACTTGTAGTGAGTACATTTTTAACAGATATCTGTACTTCTACTCCTTACTTTTACCAAAACAGGCTCGTTACTTTTTTTTGCATTGACAGGGTAGGATAACGTCTATAATATTAGTCAGTAGGGGGCGCTGATGTACCGAGTACAGTCCCAGTTAATAAGTGGATTTCATTTAGTCCCGAGATATAAGATACATTA
>OMKY01254931.1:18353-31985 GCA_900302395.1 Bregmaceros cantori
CATGTGCTGAATGTTGCAGTGATCACAGCCAACATGCTGTCTTGCTCTCACTGTGTTCATCTCTCTCCCTCTGTCCTCTCTCTCTCTCTCTCTCTCTCCCTCTCTCTCTCTCTCTCTCTCTCTCTCTCTCCCTCTCTCTCCCTCTCTCCCTCTCTCCCTCTCTCTATCTGTCCTTCTCTCTCTCTCTCTCTCTGTCCTTCTCTCTCTCTCTCTCTCTGTCTCTCTCTCTCCGTCCTTCTCTCTCTCTCTCTCTCTCTCTCTCTCTCTCTGTCCTTCTCTCTCTCTCCCCCTCTCTCTCTCTCTCTCTCTCTCTCTCTCTCTCTCTCCCTCTCTCTCTCTCCCCCTCTCTCTCTCTCTCTCTCTCTCTCTCTCTCTCTCTCTCTCTCTCTCTCTCTCTCTCTCTCTCTCTCTCTCTCTCTCCCGCTGTGTCATATCTGTCGCTCTCTTTCTCTGTCAGTTTTACCGCGGTCTCTCTCTCCTTCTCTCTGGCCATCTACCCCACGGCTCTGACCCCCCCTACCACCCATTCCCTTGCTTACTCCCACCCTCTCTTTCCCTCGCTCCTCTCTTCGACTGAGTCAGCGGTTCTCCAGTCGTCCGTGTAACGGTCGTCCGGAGGCGTCGGAGCGCTGCGTCTCATGGCGTACTGACTGTTGTTGCTCGTGAAGCGCAGCTCGCCCGGTGCTGTGATGTGACCAGATGCCCCGTGACGCCTCTGCACCTCTCCCACGACCGCTCCTCCCCCACCCTGCCTCCCACGACCACCCCTCTCATCTCTCCTTCCCTCCTTGCAGGGAGCTGCTTGTATTGGCAGGCAGTGATGTACCCCCTCGCTGCCCTATGCCTTCCGCCGTATTCCCCCTGTAGTCCTCTCCATAAATGACCCAGCCATCTATAGCTACACTGAGTTTCACTCCATGTGCATGTTCTGCACATATCTGCAGCAGACCTGCTTTAGGGCTGCAACCATTAGTCGATTAATCGCTGACTAATCGATTATGAAATTAATCGACAACTAAAGCAATAATCGATAATCGCCAAGGAGTTGAATCATTGTTGTTTTCAGCATTTTTTTTCTTACACCACCACCACCTATTACACAATTTACACAAATGTGATATTGTATTGTAGATTTCATAATTTCCTCTTCCGAACGGTTGACAAAATCTTTTTTTGTCTCCGCTTCCTCTCCTCGTAAAATTCTGTTCGTTTTCGGTATTCGCTTTCGTCCCTTGAACCGGCTCTGAGCCCTGGTTACTAGACAATTAGATTACTAGTTACTAGAAAACATAGTTACTGACATCACTTTTCATGAATTGACTGCCATTGGCAAAATGCACAGTGGGTGTGATTGTGTGTAGGTGTGAGTGCCTGTGTTTGTGTCTGAAGGTAGCCTCTGTACAAAGCTTCATTGTCACTGCTGCCCCCAGCAGTCCCTGGCCGTTTAGCTGTCATTACTCCTGGGTAATTTGGTCAGCTAACGACCCAGCGGTGATGTCAGAGGACATGATACTGTGCACTCCTACACTCAGTGGAAGCTCCCGGAACACACACGATGTCAGTGGTCTGCTTTAGTGCACAGGTAATTAGAGCTGCAACTGACTAATTGATTAATCAATGATAACCGATTATTGAATTAATCAGCAACTAATTTGATAATCAATTAATCGACAGCGATTAATCATTTCCTTGTTTGGTCACTCCTCTGCTTAAATGTGTTGGATATGTCGTTCAACATTTGCAATATCAACAATGTTTCAGGTTAATAATCACTACAATTTTATGCACCGCGGTAGCTCAGTCTGTTAAGAGTGAGTAAACTGCAAAGCACACAAATGTCATATGTGTGGCACGCCGAATCGCTAGTCAATCAAAACATTTGTTCTGAAAATACAAATGTCCCGATAAAAAAAAATAATAAACAGATTAATCGATTAATCTTCAGAAAAGATGGCCGATTAATCGATTATCAAAAAAAATTGTTAGTTGCAGCTTTACATGTAATAATTAATCATAGATCACAGATGGTTGGCCTCATTGGTTGAAACGACTGTTGGTAATGAATGAATGAATCAATGCATTTTATTTTAGGACAGACAGTACAGAGCCATTAAACATTTCAGCATGATATATGTGATATGAGAAGATGGTTGTACAAAACGGGCTTAGCAGAGGTGCTATATTTCACCCGGATGTCCGTGAGTGGAGTAAGCGCACCCCGGAAGGTAGCATACATACGGGAAGGGAATAAACTAAATAAAAGTGATAGTAATTATAGCATGAAGGCAAAAGTATGGAACAGGCTTTCCAATGTGCTATTTAAGGAATAAACTATATAAAACTGAAATGCAATTATTCATGTATTCATTATTAATTAATTTAAAAATTATGATTCTTAAAAATTATTATTATTATTATTTGTCATAATCATTGGGGCCAAAATCATGATTTCAATAAAATGTACTTATTGTGCAGCCTTAGATTTTTGTATAAAATGTAAATGTTTAAAATCACACAATAGTTGTGTGCTAGTGAATGATCAGTCCCATGTTTCCCATACAGTACCATTAAAAATGATATTGTTTTTGTGCACAATCCCAATATTTTATTTGTAATATTTCAAAATATTCTGTATAATTGAGACCAGTGCAGCAGTAAATATTTCTTACACCCTCATTCATTTTCCAATTTCCTTTCAGGACGTCATTTTAGGGCTGCAACTAACGATTATTTTAATAGTCGTTTGGTGGTGATTATTGAAACAATTAGTCGATTAATCGGTTCGATATTCTTACATTTAAAAAATGCCCAATCTCTCACTGCAAGCGACTCTTACTAGAAATAAATCCTGTTAACTTAAAATCTAGTCCAATTTGTGTCTTTTTTTAACGATTTAATGTACAAAGATTAAGTTACATCCTCTGACAACAAAGGTATTACGTGTCGTTTATACCCTAATATTGTCATGCTTTTCTTCATATTCACGTATTTTTGATCAATTATGTCCATTTAATGTTTCATATTTTCTGGAATTGTGAATGAATATCAAATTTGTGTGGATCAATGGGGGAAACATCAGCTCAAAACTACTGACAATAACAACGATTCAATTCTTTGCCGATTATCGATTATTAGATTAGTTGTCAATTTAATTTTATAATCGATTAGTCGACGATTAATTGACTAACCGTTGCACCCCCACGTCATTGACTCGAATATTGTGTTAAACCAGTATGTTGAAGATGGAGCCTGTATCCTCTACTCCTACACACCCGGGAGACGCTGGGTCATCCCTACACACAAACACTTAGAGCTAAATAATTCTGTGAACCGTGAACCATTCCCTGAAGTGCGTGAGCGTCCAGCGAAGACGCGAGCTGTTCAAACAAAGCCCTATTGAACTGCAGGATGCTCGGATTTGTTTGGAGGCGTTGGGAGAAGCGGCGTGCACTCCCTGTACTCTCACTGTGACGCTCGTCTGCCAAGTTGCGCATCGTCCACCGTCAGCCGTCGACGAGGACTTAATCCCAGCAGGAATGCTGCTCAGGTTTCCCCCTGCTTGCAACTCTCAAACAGAACAGTTCTTGTAATAAACACCAGCTCCCCGTTGTTCTGTGGGGAAACTCTCTCATTGGCCAGGAGAGAAAAATAACCCGCTCGGAAATCGAGCGACAAGAAAAGCAAACTGAAGTTTTCACTTTTTTTTTTTGTTGGCGGGTATTAAAGGGTATTTGAAGGGGGTAGGGAAGTAGGGGTTGACTGAAGTCAACACTAGTGGTTAGTCCAGGGCTGCTCACACCTTTTCACATCCACTTTTCAACTGAGAAAGTGCGATCTATCACATCAAACGGTGTACTCACGTTCCTTAAAAAAAAAGTTTAATACAAGTTTCATTGCTTTCCAGTATTATATTTTTACATTATTCATTGTAAATAGTTTATTATTATTATTATTATTAATTTTTTATTTTTTTTTATTACTCTTTTTTTAATGTATTTTTTTTCTTCCCATTCATACCATTTTTCAGCTTTATCCAATATTAGCTGGAAAGGGATGAAGAAGGGGGAGGAGGCATGCGGCAAAGCTGTCGGCGAGGGGAAGTGAACACACGACTCTACGTATATATCTGCTTTGTATCACACTGTTTTAACGGACTGCGCTACTGCGGCACACAAAATAGTTTCATTTATAATTACATATTTTGGTCAAATATAATAATTGCTTGTTATAGTAGTTTACAGAACAGAAAAAAACATCGACAAGAACAGCAACACTTGACATTTAGTGAAGACAAAATTTACTTGTATGGACTTTGTGCAGCCTCTATCAGACATGTTTTCCTATCCACTAAATATCAGTATAATACTCGCACCTACTCCATACTTTCCTATTGGCAAATTCACCAGGTAATAATACAATTTCTAATTGTAAGTCTTCTGGTGCCAGACAAATATTCTAATAGTTTTTTTCAATATGTCTATTTAGTGGGTGCACACTAAAAAAGGCGGTGATAACTTGCGTTGTGCTATTCCACACCCAAATCTTCTAGCGCCGATCAATGCCCCCACTAAATAACGATTCAATAGTCTGCTCAACCCGTTCCATTTACCCATCTTTTTAGGACTTCCGAATGAATGCAGCCCACCCCATTGGTCCAGAAGAACGTTGGAAGTCATATTTGTCTGTATTTTATCAATATTTATGCTAAACGGTAAACAAAGCGGGGTGGATAATGGGCAATTGGTCACGGCTGTAGTAAGCGGATTTTGAAACGGTTTTTGTGTTTTTCGTGTGACAATTTCAGCCACTTCGACTTTACATAGGCAGCTGTACAGACACCGGAAATGCGCATACAAAAGGTGGAACGAAATGTCAGCTTTCTTTTTTGGCCTATGAACTCGTCTATACACTAATATCAGTATAATACAAGTACCTACTACATAGCTGTGTTCCCTTCCAAGCCCTCCCTGGGAAGTCCCCTCCAGTGTGTGAGCGGAGGCTTATAATAACACACCAATATGCTTGCAACAGAAATGCCTGCCAGCTTTCAGGGGTTTGGAATAGCACCGCTGCCAATGCAGACGCTGCCCCCTTTAGACAAACCATTTATTTGCGGGCACCACCGTTCAGGCCTAGGTTTTGGACTCCTAAATGTCCCACCAGTGGAGGTCTTCAAGGTCAGTGTGAAACAGCGTGGGAGTAATGTGCTATTTTCATCCAAAAACTCTTTTTACATTTGCCTTAATGTTTGCTGAATGGATGGTTGTACTGTTGGTAGGGCGGCATGACTATGGAAAAAATGATAATCACAATTATTTCAGTCATAATTTAAATCACAATTATTAGTCATGATTATGGAAAAAATGTTTTTCACTTAAAAGAAAATGTAATTTAAAATCACAAAATTAAATCTGACTAAGAATGTACTGTGTAAGCAATAAACAAAATAAAACTGGAATAGTATTATTCATTAATTATTTAAAAAAAAACGTCATTTGCATAATTGTTTTATTTTAAAGGATTTATGTCTGTCAAGTTATGCTTATTACAATCATCATCTAGTTATCCGCTTTCAAATTAGCTTGCTACAGCTCTGTGGATAGTTGCCATTTCAAAATGATGCGTGAGGAGATAATGTGTAACATTATCTCCTCACGCATCATTTTGAAATGGCAACTATCCACGAGTTTGACTTAGTCAGGGATCTAGTCACGTGCTCTTCTGGACCATCGCTGCCTTCACTCATATGTGCCGAGCCCGCAAGGTTAATGGAACGGGTTAAATTATGAGCGTGTGGAACACAGACCACAACATATGGGTGTGGAATAGCACACCGCAAGTTCCCACCATCCTTTTTTTTTTTTAATAACGGTGTGGGTGTGTACAATGACGGACACTGGAACTCCTCGTTCCCTTTCTGTGTAAGATTCTTGCTGGAGATGTCTCATTTCTTTTTTTTCTTTTTTAAAGCTATTTTTTGGGTCACAAGCACCGTTTTTCATTCTATATTGAGAGAGATAGTGACAGGATTAAATCGGAAACTGGGATGAAGAGTCGGGGGAGAGAGATATGCATAAAGATGCAGAAAAGCTGGAGAGGGGATTAGAACCTGTGGCACTGCTCAACGTATTGTCGGGCCGCGCTTTATAATCACTCTGCCACCGTGCCCCCCAGATGACTCATCAGAATGAAAAGAATAGAAAAGAAAAAACAGGGAAAACTTGAAACTGAATATTGTAAAAAAAAATGTATTTAATGAGTAATACAAATTATTTTTCACTTTTTAAAAAGAAAATCACTTTTTGTATTTCTCACAACGTCACATTCTAAAAGTTATTTTTTTATCGAGCAATATCTATTCTTGAAATACAATGCCTTAACTTCTTAACCCTTTAAATTTGTGACGTTGGAAGATTAATTGTAATCAAATAATGTTGATAAACCCTTATGCATGCAACTACTGCCATTCAGCTAAACTGACTGTTACTGTTGCAGTCCTATGCACTGGTCCAGACCCACAGCACAAATCCCATCTACCCTAAAACCTCACTCGTCCTCACAGCTTTTGTCTGCCCTGACCCCACAAAACAGACAGCTGAAATATAATAATTCTGCTGAACATTCTTCTCATTAATTGCCATGGCGATGTACTTAAACTAGAAGCACTCAGAGAGTGCAAACCTGTGCCAAGGCCATGGGGTCACTGATGCCAAAACATCTACACGCTATTATGTTACTTATACGCTGCAGAAACACCAAAATTGAATCACTTGTCACCAATGGTACGCGAGCATGCTCTTTGTGGTACACAGGATTATAGTAATAAAAATAGATATTTTCATAATCTGCCAGAGGTGGGACGCGAACCGCTACACTATCTGGGCTGTGTTAGTACTACACAGTAGAGTGGAGGCAACTGCTGGGTGTTGCTGCAGGTGATCACAGTTTGTAAGCTCATAACAGTTGTCAAACTAGACGCTATTGGTACTTATAAAAATGCACCAAAATGTAATAACTTGTTCCGTTTGTCATTTCCAACAACTCTACAAAATTTCATCCATATCGGTGCATAACTTTTTAATTTATCCTGCTGGCAAACCAACACGACCGAAAACATAACCTGCTTGGCGCCGATAATATTAATTTGTTCAACATGCAGCGTAAGGTTACAGGCTTGCACATGGTCTGGCAACACCAGGCCGCAGCATTTCTGCAGCACTCATTGAGTAAACAACAGACTCATTATTGTGGACAGAGAGCACCTCGTCTGGTCCACATTTCTTCTTTTCAACTCACTCTCCCTAGCTTTGATTTATCTCTTGATAAAATTCCCCCCGTGGTTGCCTTGCACCACAGCATCTTACAACATAATTACCAAGGAGTTGACCTGACTTTCGTAGTGTTATCATATCCACCCACTCTGCTCCCCATCCATCATGCCGGCTGTCCAACCAGCTCACCTTGTCAACTGACTCTGTGAGGAGCTGTCAGACTCTGCCAGCGATGATGGGCATCGTGAGTGCGTTCAAAGATTCTTCTTGTTTGAATGTGTTCACAGCAAATATTCATACCAGCTCAATAGCTTAGTGCAGCCATTTTCAAGGCAAACTCCATGCACCTAGAATTGATGGCTGAGTAGTTAGAAAAATGCCAGGTCATTAGTGTAGTATATCTACTAGATGTGATCTGTTTGTAAGTCAAAACTAAATAAGGGATTGTGTGACTTGCGTTTTTTGTGTAAGTTAGAGGTGTCAATGATTTATCGATTACCTGTTCAAAACGTTTAATTTTCGTACCCAACAGTTACGCAAAAGAAATAGTGCACAAATTGGACAAGTGTGCCATTTGAGACACTTGCAATTTTCGGCTGTTGTCTGTGTTTTTCTGTCTGAAATATATTTTAGTTTGGAATAATGGTGAGGCAAGATATATACACACTATATTACACATAAACGTATTGACTCTGCCCAACGGTGTGGGCTCGGTTGCCTGGTTACACAGTTACTGGAAAAAGCTTAAAGTTAAAAACGAATTATATAAAAATAATGGTGTCAAAGCTGTCATGAACAGTAAGTGGGGGCGTATCTCCAAAAATGGCAGCAATACAAATAATACAATAGAAATAATGCATAAGCTTGGATGAAAAACCAATATGTTTTTATTATATAATTAATCTTTTGGTCTCATTAATCGATTAATCATTAATTAATGACTAATTTTTACAAAGACGTTTGTGAATAAGCACAGCAAATAGTTTGTGAACAGCACTTTATCTCTCTGCCCTTCACCCACTATCTCTCTCTTTCCCTTTATCTCTCTCTCTCACTTACTCTGTCTCTCTCTACCTCACCCACTCCCTCTCCTTCTCTCCCCTCCATCCGCTATCTCGCTCACTCTTTCCCTCCGTCTCTCTCTCTCTCTCTCTCTCTGCTTCACCCACTCCTCTTTTTTACCCTCTTCTGCTCATTTTCTCTGGCTCCCTCTCTCGCCTTCACCCACTATCACCTTCACTCTTTTCCTCTCTCTTTTGCATTTATTCTCTCCCCTTCACCCACTATCTCTCTCTCTCTCTCTCTCTCACCCACCATCTCCCCCACTCTCTCTCCCTTTCTCTCTTGCTCTCTATTCTTCATCCACTCTTTCTGTCGTTCTCCCTCTCCTTCACCCACTCTCTCTTCCTTTCTTTCTTTCTCCACCGTCTCACCCTCTGTCTCTCCCTCGCTCCTACCCTCACCTTCTCTCTCACCCTCATCTCTCTTACCCTTTCTCTCACCTTCTCTCTTCCTACCTCGCTCTCAGCATAGAGCAGCATCATACATCATTGCTTTAGACATTGGGATTGTGCAACATTCTCCAGCGATGGCAGACATTGACAGTTGCTTGGAAGCCGGCGGGTGTTGGCCAACTCCTGACCCACACAAAGATTCACGGTCTGCAAAATCATTCAATCTTTTCCGACAGGGAGGAGGCGGCTCCATCAGTCAGAGCTGCAAACATCTGATTCTGCATCCACATGGCTTTTCGGTCCACTATGGGACACGGGACAATACTTCACTGGTATTTGAGGGTTCAAAAAGCTGGTAGTAGGGTTGGGCCATATTTTCATATCACAATATTGCCAGTTGAGAATAGGGTCGCAACCATAGATGGGCATGAGTCATTACATTTACACTGTTACATTTTTTTGTGTGTACTTAGTTTTGGAGTACATTTTTCACAAGTTACTTTCTACTTTTACTTGAGTAAATTTGAGGTGAAAAAAAAACACTTTTTACTGAGATGTCATTCGCTATTAACTTGGCCTTTAACAACTCCCTTTGGGAACATTTGGCACATATGTTGGCGTCATATCTCTGTCTCGCTTTCTCTTTCGCTCTCTCTCTCTCTGACTCTCTTTTGGTCGCCCTCTCGGGGTCTCTCACGGTCTTGGGCGCTCTCACTCTCATTTTTTTTTTTTTTTTACTGAAAATTACTCAGTACTTTCGCTACTTAAGTAACTTTTCTGTGGAGTACGTTTTTACTTGAGTAAAAGTATTGTTACCGCTACTCTGCCCATATCTGGTCGCAACAAACTATTACTTTAATTGTTAGCAGTTGCCAATTATAGAAATTATTAGTCGACTAATCATTTCAAAGTCTTTTTTTCCTTCTGAGTTGGCACCATGTTTTACGATGACATGATGAACAAATGGAATGCCTAGGCATCTACTAGTCTATTCAAAGCCCATTCCTGTATGTGATAATTACAGAGAACCTCTATATTTCAACATTTTTCTACATTTCAAAACTGAACATCTGAAAGTGGATTTTTGCAATCTTGGAACTTGCTCTGATCGTCGGTGAGCTCTCATTTTCCAGCAGAGAGAAGGCATGTGTCAGGACGAAACGACACACCAAAAACACGGCAGCTGACGACGATTCAATTCGTTTCGATTAATTATCGACATGACAACGATTTATTACATTCATTGTTTGTCACATGTTTATGGTCGTTGACAAATACTTGCAGCCATAGTTGAAAATATCACATTATCTGATATTATTGGCTCATGCTTTGACTATTTATACACCGTTTACCTGACACAGCTATTAACAAATCATTGTGTATGTCCATTAAGTTGTTGAATTGTTGGTACAGTCACATAAAGAGCTTATGTGCATTGGATAGTTAGTGTGAAAGGGGGATGAGAGAGCGGATACATCCGTGATGGAAAAGCAATCCCACGGTGCTGCATGTGCCGTGAACGGAGATCCTATATATTGGGCTGGCTTAGAGCAGCAGAATTTAACCCGCTGCGTCACAGGGCCAGCCCCGATTCAACCAGCACAACTTTGACCAAAACAAGGGGCTCGCCCCTCGCTTTTGTCCTTGGATGTTGGCCTCTGTTTGGTCTCTATTTACCAACAAGGTGATATATTCCGCCAAGCTAGTCTTGCATTCATTCTGTTTGACCATGAGTACAGTACTCCGCCACGGTTGAGAATTAATTTCAAGATGTCTTTATACCTGAGGAAAGGGCGACCAACTTTTCTAGTTTTCTCTGTGAGTTCTCCGAAATGCATTATTTTGACAGATCCAGCTTTGACTGAGGAGGACATTATAGTCTATGCTTTTCCAGGCTGCTATGAATTATCACCAGTGAATCATAGGCCCCAATTCTCCCATACGGTTAAATGCCTCCTGGGTACGTGCTGCGCGCCATTAAAAATTATGTTGTTTTTGGGGGGCGCGCGGTGGCCGAGCGGGTAGAGAGCACGTCCCCCAGACCGTAGGTCAAGCAGTGCCGCAGCTTCAAATCCCCTGTTCGGCTTTTTTTTGCAATGTTTGCCCCCCGACTCTTCATCCCAGTTTCCGATTTAATCCTGTCACTATCTCTCAGCGCTTGCGCCCCCCAAAAAAACAAAATAAATAAATAAATTATGTTGTTTTTAGACCTACTGCTGATAATAATTGAATATCATGATGTAGAAAAAACCCAAAGTGTATATGTATGTATAGATATAGATCAATAGATTGATTTGAATGAATTTATTTAATTTAGTGAATTTATCTGCTTCTTTAGTGGCACGTCTTTATTCTCTGTGAAACATGCTGCTGCCTGGTCAAATCCCCACATGTGTTGGGGTGAAGGTTGTCTTCCTGGCTTGGAATGGAGTTCAGAGCAGGCCTTGGGGCCGCAGCACAGACAGAGGATTATGGAGTTTGCAGTTATGGTTGAATTCCAAAACAGGTGCGTAGCCCACATGTTGGGGTAAACTCGAGTGTTGCCACGGCAACTCCGGTAACAAATTGCAGTGAGGTTCTTTTTTTTTTTCTTTTGTGTTTTCCACTTCAACTCGTTCTGGCAGGTAGTTCACGAATTGCTTGTACAGTACAGAGATTCAATACGTGTGGTATGTGTCTTTTATCATCAAGATTGATCACAAGCAGTCTTGTCGAGTACTATTTGGACAACTTGTTTTGCAACAATGCACTTTTATTTCACTATATTTTCAGGAGGGAGAAATCTGTTTGAATGCTACATTTTCTAAATGAATTAGCGTTATTCATTACTTACTTTTTATCTCAGGTAATACATGACTGATTGTCTAATGCTATGGACTTGTCATTAGGGCCCGACTGATTATCGGCTGTGCCGATATAATCGGCCGATGTATAAGTAGCTGAAGGTAATCTGCCAAAATGGACAGATACGTTTCTGATTCATAATAAAAAGCTGCCGCTGAGGCGTGCTGGCTCCAGCAAGGTAAGCATGAAGAAGATTGGACATAAATATTTTAACTATTTATGAAGAATATTTGCAGCATTCATGTCATTATTGAAATCTGTCACACAAAAATGTGGTCAAAAGTATAATCTTATTTATATATTTTTTGCCCTAGGGTTTGGACATCAACAAATCACAGTTAACTTGATCGGAACTCACATCAAATGCTTATTATTTTTTTCTACTCAAATACAAAGACTTTGGGTTCCGCGTTGGTCGAGTGGTTATGGACACCGCACCTAACGCGACCCCATTCGTGTTAGTGGCGCAGTGTCTACCGCAGCGCCGGCAGTGTCGCGAGTTCGACTACGCTCATCGACTTGTCTGCAATGTACCCCCGATCTCTTCAACCCAGTTTCCGACTAATCCTATCCAATAAAGATGGAAAACGGCGCTGACGCGGGAAAAATTACAAAAAAAAAAATACAAAGACTTAGAATTCACAAAAGTGCAACACAGATTTGTTCAGCACTTGAATATGATCTGATATATCCCTACTCTGGTCTTTTCTGGGCACAACTCTACTGCCTGATTGCATGGCACTGTGGCCTGAACATTTTGACAACCTGTGTTTAGTCTGACATTTGAGTTCCTCCACTGAAACCTCCCCCCAAGACTCCGGCTTTTCCATTTGTTCTAGTGAGTAGTTTTATGGTTGACTTCTCACATAATATGCACACATCCTTTGCACACACCTACTCAAGAGCATGGAGAGGCTTGGGAAGATTACTTTATGAGAGTAATCAGAATCGTCTTTTTTTGCCATGTTGCACAATGCACATACAAGTAAAATACACATGTAATTTGGCTCGAACACAGACAGAAATGAATGAAAATGACTAAGAAAAGAAAGTGACACGGTTGCATGTAATATAATTCTTCGTAGGCAGTCAGTGGGGTTATGGTGTGTGGCTCTTGTTCTGCCCTCATCTACCACCCTTTTTAAATAACGTGGTAGGTGTGTAGTCCCAATGAATAGACATATTGAAAAATAGTCACGGCAGAATAAATGGCACCGGAAGTTATGTTCAGCCAAGAAATTCAACCGCAGCTACCCGCCAAACTCTCTGACAGGGTATGTATGGTTTTTGGTCCACAAAAGGCATGAGTGTTCAATGTTGCCCATTTCCAGGAGTTAACAACATCACTGCACGGGGGAGAGAAACTGTTTTATTGAGTCAAGTGGTCTTCGTAGGCAGGACTCTGTAGTGCCTACCAGAGGGAGCTTGAAGAGGTGGTCTCCCAGGTGGGAGGGATTAGCAATGTGGGAAGGGGGTAGCAATGTTATGTGCCCTCTTCCTGGTGCTGGAAAGGAACAGGTCTTGAATAGAGAGAGGAACAGGTCTTGGATAGAGGGTAGAGAGGAACAGGTCTTGGATAGAGGCAAAGATCTATCATCTAATATCATGTCAGTGCCCAATTTTTGAAATGTAAAATAAAGGATTACATTCACATTAAATTACAATTGTTTTTTTTTTGTTATTGTTTATAAAATCAACATATTTAATTTGTTCCAGATTCTCACTTTGCTCCATTTTTGTTTTAGTTGTTTTGTTCTCCATCAGGGTGAAGAACAGGGTTTGTTGTGTGTTCTAAGTGGCAGATTTTTAAATTTAGTGGTAATATTTGTAATGTTGACGGATAACATACTGTGACAAGTCTTACTGACAAGTCACTTAAACTCAATTTGTACTCTATTTATTTTGACTTTTTTTTAAATTCTTTATGTCGTTTTAATATTTCACATTTTCAGAAATGAATAATCTGTCTGTGCCCATAGGGGGTAGAATTAGCACAAAACTAGCGTCAATGATTGACTTCCCTACAATCACTCTTCTCGTCCCTTGTTCTTCAGGGTCTCATT
>OMKY01254947.1:0-13150 GCA_900302395.1 Bregmaceros cantori
GCCCATGTCTCACATAGCCCATACAAACTCCCCCAACGTCCGCGTTGATTGGCCTTTTGAATCCATACCGACGGCTTGCCTGATTTTCCCAGACCCAATGTACCGTCTAGTGATGTGCGATGCGTGGACGATGTGTTGGTTCTGGCTCGCCAGGCTACTACAACGCCAGTCAACCAATTGTGCAACGTGGGTATTTGTGTATTTTTAAGTATTTTTGTAGCATTGTGCAGTTCACCTTAAGTGGAGGTTTTGAAGCTTGACTAAACGTACATGCTTTTCTTAAATTCATAGTAATGACAGTTTTGGGTGATGCTTTTACAGCGCAGTGGCTCCAAGGCGTCCTTCACACCCTTTGTTGATCCACGCGTCTACGGGACGTCCCCCACAGAGGAGGATGGCGAGCTCACTCCCAGAGGTAATCTACGCAACATGTTGGTGACAGCTTAGGTGATGCCACACTGGAATTTAACCCCCCACCCCTTACACACATAAAATCACAGACACTGAGGCCTGTCCACATGGGAACGTTTTTGTGTGAAACAGCGGCATTTTGGGCACTTTGAGGATGTCAGT
Organism: Bregmaceros cantori; assembly: GCA_900302395.1. NCBI lineage: Eukaryota > Metazoa > Chordata > Actinopteri > Gadiformes > Bregmacerotidae > Bregmaceros > Bregmaceros cantori. The sequence continues at coordinate 574 of OMKY01254947.1, forward strand.
GGGGGTGAAAACACCTTTGTTTACGCACGACGCTGTGAGTTGCACATCACGGTGCTGCATTGACAACGCACGAACAGACAGGTGTGAAAAGATTGCTTCTAGCATTAACACCTGCCTGTCGGCAGAAACCATAACCGCATGGCTTAAGAGGCAGAGTAATTAACCATTAGATCAGACATAGGAAATAGTCAGCCTCTGGATCCAGGATAATGCAAGCAGGCCGAGTCGAAGACGGCCTGCTGTGTAAATAGGGAAGCTACAGATGCTATTGGTTAGCATAGCTCTTACTCGTATCTTCCTGTCCTGATCATAGCCGCATGGTCAAAAACAAGGATGTCAGCGGACAGAGCTGGTCCAATGTTGTATTCCATGTTGTATTCTTTCTTGTTGTAGTCTTTCGCGCCAGTAGATGAAGGGACATATGTGCATGCTCTTTCTTCTCAATTTTTTTGTCCACACATCGTTAGCGATGCTAACTGTGTGCTGTGCACCCCCTACGGGATGAGAAGGAATTTTTTTCTGCATTTTTATCACACCAAAAGTAGTTTTTAGCCTATCCCAATAGTTCATATAACGCTTGTGTCATAGCCCCGAGTTGTGCGCCTGGCTCCGCCCAAATTTGGTGCTCATTTTCTACACATCATATGTGCACCACTCTCCAGAGGTGGCAAGTAACAAAGTACAAATACTTAAGTACTGTACTTAAGTAGTTAATTCAAGTATCTGTACTTTTAGAGGTACTTTTAGTTTCTTCAAGTATCTGTACTTTTAGAGGTACTTTTTTCTCTGATGATTTTTTACTTGTACTGAGTAGATTTCAACTGGGCTTTGTGTTCGTGAACCTCCTGGGCCTGTGTTCGGCCGTGTTCCCTGCTTTAGCTCATGGCTAAGCTAAGCTCTGAGTTACAGCAGGGAACATGGCCGAACACACATTTCACGAAGTATCACTGATTTACAGATATGGGCAGAGTAGCCATAAAAATGACTTAAGTGAAAGTATTGTTACCTCAGCAAAATATTACTCAAGTAAAAGTAAAAAGTAGTCATCCAAATAGTTCAATCAAGTAAAAGTTAAAAATTACTCCATAAAAAAAGTTACTTAAGAAACAAAAGTACTGAGTACTGTGGAAGGAAAATCCTTCTATATATCATAATCTGGATATTCTGCCATACACTCATACAATTGGAGTGCTGGCTTGTGAATTTGCGTGTCTGACGACACCCCAAGTCTGGACGCATAGCCAGCTTTGATCAATTGTCATGTGCTAATCAGGCCTCATCAATTCGGCCACTCTACACAGATCCGACCTCCTGTAGGGGGTGTGTGTATATTCGAATTTGTGTGGGCCAGCCTGACTCCGACCTCCTGCAGAGCAGGAAAAGACACCTGGAACACTCCCCTGTTCCCCCCGGAGTCGACACCTTCTGAAGACACCTTACAACCGTCTTTGTAAACCATTGTATATAAACCCGGACTCTGCATTCAATAGGGCCATTCAATGTGACTTGCACACCTTGGATGGTCCGCAGAGAGTTGCTGCTCTCTGTGTTACCTGTTTGTTATTTTTGGAACTTCTGGAAAAAGCCAATAAACTATTGGACTTTGTTCTGAGCTGGACATCTCATTTTCCAAGCGGAACCGGTATGTGATCTCTTTACTTGAATGTGTTTTCTCAATTGATATTATGTTGCCTAGCTTGGTGCCTATTCGTAGAATAATTAAATCCTGACTGATAAGTTAAAACACATTCTAAGAGAAATTTCCCTCCACAGTACCTTTCAGTAAAAATAAATAAATAAATTAGAGCGAGCGTGCCCGAGAGAGAGAGACCAAGAGGGAGGGAGAGAGAAAGTGAGCGCGCCCGAGAGATGGACCGAGAGAGAGACCAAAAGAGAGAGAGAGAGAGGCCAACGGAGAGACCAAGAGAAAGAGAGGCCGAGAGAGAGACAGCGAGAGAGAGAGAGCGATACACTGCTTGAGAGAGAGAGAGAGAGAGAGAGAGAGAGAGAGAGAGAGAGATGACACCAACATATGTGCCAACAGTTCTCAACGGGTGTTGCTAAAGAAAGTTAATGTAACGAGTAACAAATTGCTGACATTCAGTAAAAAGTAGTTTTTTTTCACCTCTGATTTATAGCCGATGGGAGGGGACATCTGATGATGTCACAGATAGTCCCAATCAGTGGCATGACAATGGAGGCATGACTACAAGCATGACTCTAGAAGCTACATTTCAGTAACATCATCATAGTTCACGTCCTCCGTTTGTAGCAGAATGTGCACCAACATGGGTCAGCTTGCGGCAGAGGCTCCGATTCAGGGTCATGCTGTTCGTAGATGTTGTTTTGGGTTGTTCTTCCTCTACTTCTCTTGCTGACCACCAGTCCTTCAAGGCTGTTTCAGTAACATGCCATAGATTAAAACAAATCTTCCTTTCTTTCCTTGTTACACAGTAATGTACACCGAGGAGATGCTGCGGGCGGAGCAGGAGCGACTGAACGAGGCCCGCAAGATTGCGGTGGTGAACGTCAACCCCACCAACATCCGGCCCCACAGCGACACGCCAGAGATACGCAAGTACAAGAAGCGCTTCAACGAGATCAACTGTGCCGCGCTGTGGGGTGAGCAGCAACTTCTCTTTTAATCTTCAACAAAGTGTGCACGGATGGCAAAAAATACTGAGAATGGGTACTTGAGTACATATAAACTACATTCTTAACCCTTTGTGTGCCTTCATTGGGCTTAATTTCGCACGACCACTCCAGCTTTTCTGCATTGTCTTCCCCCGACCATCTTCCTGGCTTTCAGAGCCATTAATGATGACTTGATTTGGAGTTGACTTGGGACTTGACTTGCCCAAGAAGGACTTGGAACTTGAGACTTGAAAGAGGGTCTTGGTCACATCTCTGCAAAGTACTATTCCAAATATCTACTCAAGTAAGAATAAAATGTACTCTATCTGACCTGTAGTTAAAGGCATTTCTGAAAGTGAAAAGTAACTATCTAACCATATGTATGAAAACATATGGAATCTACTTTGTCGTTTGTGTTTAAATAGATAGTCCCGACATTGCCTTAGTGTGGGAATGCCATGCTGTGTGGGGTGTGCTATTAATATCTCCATGACCCTCTGCACACCTGATACCTTCGGCCTCATTGTCCACTATATTAAAAACCTTTGGAGCATGCCTGGTGTACTGGATTTTTAGTGAACTCACTTATTGGGCCGGCGCTACTGCCCTACTGGCAAAGTAACGTGAGCATGAATGGAGGCTCACGAGAATAATAATAATTAAGATCAATACTGACAGGCCACATAAGGAACTCGATACGATCGGGCCGGCCACCTGGTCTGTCTCATAAACAGATAAATTAGTACGAGAGTACAGCGACTCGAAATGGTCGCGACTCGTCATTGTGTTTTAAATCACTGCCCAGCCGGCCCTTCTCCAACTATGAGAGTTGGAGAAGAGACTACGGAGCTGTGAGTTGCACATCACGGTAGCTGCATTGACAAAGCAAACGCACGAACAGACAGGTGTGAAAAGATTGCTTCTAGCGTTAACACCTGCCTGTCGGCAGAAACCATAACCGCATGGTTTAAGAGGCAGAGTAATTAACCATTAGATGTAGACGTAGGAAATAGTCAGCCTCTGGATCCAGGATAACGCAAGCAGGCCGAGTCGAAGACTGCCTGCTGTATCAATAGGGAAGCTACAGAGGCTATTGGTTAGCAAAGCTCTTACTTGTATCTTCCTGTCCTGAGATCGGCGTCCAGCGCCTTACCCACAGTATCCCCCCTATCGCAGATCTCAGGTAGTGGCGGAAAGCTTAAAATGGGTGCAAAAAATACATTAAAAAAACAAGAATGGAACAAAGAATGCAACATCTCTAAAATACAGGTATGCTAATAGTAGTTAATTTAAATGGACTGTGTGTCTAGGTGTGAATTTGTTAGTTGGTACAGAGAACGGACTGATGCTGTTGGACCGCAGTGGTCAGGGTAAGGTCTACAACCTCATCAACCGCCGACGTTTCCAGCAGATGGATGTTCTGGAAGGTCTGAATGTCCTGGTCACCATCTCTGGTGGGTAACCAATCTTTCACATCCTCTCTTTAATCTCTGGGTACCGTATCTCTTTAATCTCTGGGTACCGTATCTCTTTAATCTCTGGGTACCATATCTCTTTCATTTCTGAGTACTGTATCTTTTGCATCCTCTCTGTAATCTCTGGGTTCCATATCTCTTTAATCTCTGGGTACCGTATCTCTTTAATCTCTGGGTACCGTATCCTTCACATCCTCTCTGTAATCTCTGGGTGCTGTGTCTCTTTAATCTCTTGGTACTATATCCTTCACATCCTCTCTGTAATATTTGAGTACCATATATCTTTAATCTCTGGGTACCGTATTTTTCACATCCTCTATGTAATATTTCTTTAATCTCTGGGTACCGTATCTCTTTAATCTCTGGGTACCGTATCCTTCACATCCTCTCTGTAATCTCTGGGTACTGTATCTCTTTAATATCTGGGTACCGTATCTCTCACATCCTCTCTGAGTGGATAAAGCGATACAGAAAAAAGGTTTGCAATATTAACACTGCAAACTTGGAATAATAATTCACGCTAATAATTTATCCGGTATTAATTTTAAAAATGAATGGATTGATCGATCAAAATAATCGTTTGCTGCAGCCCTACAAAAGAGGTACAGTAAGAACAATAAGGAGATCTCCCATTTCCAAGACATACTGGACTGGCTAGAGACAACAACAGAAGCAGGCAGAATATATTTTTTTAAGTTTTGTCACAAGTTTTGTCTCACTTCAAGGTACCACACTGTTATTGTTGCTGTTGGCATGGCCACCATTAGACCCCAACAATGATGTGGCCTCACCCCTTCCACTATTAATTGGCGTCCAAGAAGTGCACGAAGTGTCTGCACCGTTCGGAGTGCACCATCCTGGTACTTGTGGCGCACTTCATTTTGCCAGTTTTGAATTGGAACAGCACGATCCACTCCAAATAAAAGCACACGTGCTGAAGTGTGCAAACTGGAACAGATCAACAGACCCTATGTCTTCAAACAGCTGGGGCATGAACCATTCGACCCAAATCCCCATCAACGCAGCTCGACAGAGACAACATAAAATGTGCCCCCAGGCAGCTAAAAGCTGCTCTCCTGGCTCTGCAGGCAAGAAGAACAAATTGCGTGTGTACTACCTGTCCTGGTTGAGGAACCGGATCCTGCACAACGACCCGGAGGTGGAGAAGAAGCAGGGCTGGATCACAGTTGGAGAGCTGGAGGGATGTGTTCACTACAAAGTGGGTAGGTAGTGGGTAGGCAGTGGGTACACGCTCTGCCGGGTATGCGCTTGCGTCGTCCCTACCTCACCCGCCGAGTCCGAGACCACACCAAGTCGCCTCAAGTCTGTGAAAAACTAGGCGAATGAATGAATGAATGAATTAGAGCTGCAACCGATTAATCTTTTCCTCATGTCTCCTCCCCCTTCTTCACCCTTTTTCCTGCTAATCCTGAATAAAGCTGAGAATGGGGCGTAAAAAAAGATGATTTCAAAGAAAAAAATGAACAGATTAATCGATGAATCATTAGAAAAGATGGCCGATTAATCGATTATCAAAATAATCGTTAGTTGCAGCTCTAGAATGAATGTTTATTTGTACACGTAAAACAAATTAGAGACAATTGAGAATCCAATGCAAAAATAAATAAATGACACAAGGCTAATCAAACCAACAAGGCTGGTCAAGATCAAAATGAAATATGCAAAGTTAATCGAATAGAATAGAATATTCATTTATTGTCATTGTCACAGTTCAAACAAACACAACAACAAAATTGAAAAGTGCCCCTGATTCCCTCTTGCAGCCAACAGCGGAACACCAACAACAAAACATAGAAACAATAAAAGAGTTAAAATGCTGTATAAAAACAACAACAATAAGAACAAGGTAAAAAAAGGCGTAATGTGGTTTAGTGTAATTCAGTGATTGGCAGCGTTCATAATCCACACTGCTGAAAGAAACTGTTCATGAGCCTGTTTGTCCTTGCACCAACCGACTGGAGTCGTTTTCCTGAAGGTAGTGTTCTAAAGAGGGAGTGGCCAGGGTGTGATGTGTGTGAATAGTGTTAAGTGTAAATATCTAAATATAAGGTTCAAATGGAGTAGGAAGAAGGCAAGATATTTCCTACGTAGGTGCTGCGCATTAGCACTCTATACTCTTTTAGTTACGTTTCTGATTTTATAAAAGTAGTTCTATGCCGTTGTCTCTGACTATTAGGGTTGTGCAAAAAATCGATTTGAAATTGAAATTTGATTATTTTGTTCGGAGGATTTTTGAAAAAATTACATTGTCAAATCGGCTTTCCTTTTTTAACATTGATAATAATGATTTAGCGTGGTCTGGTTTCAAGTTATATGGGTGAATAAAATGTATATGAATTGATAATTGTATTAATCCTACGATTAAGGCTGAGGCGTCTCTACTTAATTCCAAAAATTGACACAATTTTCAAATTTTGAAATAAGAAACTTTTCAAAAATCAAATAAAAAAAAATCAACATTTAAAAGACACAAATCAGGAGCCCCAGAAATATTGTTGATTGTTTGATCTCTGATCTTGTTCTTTTTCATTGTTGATGTCAGTGAAATACGAGCGGATCAAGTTCCTGGTGATTGCTCTGAAGAACGCTGTGGAGATCTACGCTTGGGCTCCTAAACCATACCATAAATTCATGGCCTTCAAGGTAAACAATGAGTATTGCTATCTCTTTTCCCCTTTCCACAATGTCTGTTCATTCATAGAAATGTGTTTGGTCTGGCGTGGGCCTGTTATCTCTGAAACCATGATTTCAGACTTGATTATGATTTTGATTATGATTACTAAAAAAAGTTGATATATATATATATATATATATATATATATATATATATATATATGTGTGTGTGTGTGTATATGTATGTATGTATATCTATATATCTATATATGTATATAAATATATAGATATATATTCTAGCTGGTTAGTTACAAGTCATTGAGTACCATGTGACCATTCCTCTCTGCGCCACGGTCAGACTGTGGCAAAGTGATCATAATCAGCCATTATGATGTCATGGATGAATTGCAGCCGAAAACACACCGTTTGCCGCATATGGCGAAAGCACAGTTGGAGCTGGGCAAACCGTGGCTAAAGCCCGCGCTCCTCGTCAGCAGACCTGGTGGAAAATAGGCTGCAACACATGAAGGGCAAACCTTTGATGTACTTCATGCACTTTCAAGCCTGAACGGCGTGACCTTTGAAGTGGTGGAAGCGATGTCAGGTAAACCACAGATGTCCTGAATAACACGCAGGCGCTTATTCAATGCTCACAGATGTCCAGAGTTTGGCATCCCACCGGCCGATATCACAGCAACCGCCCCCCTTCACGGCAGACGTCGGAGTGATCCAAACACCAGATGTGTGTCATTGAATTGCATATGTGTTCCTGTCTGTTTTGCTATGATGATCAATGAATATTTGGAATATACATGTCTCTGGTTTGGTTTCATTAGCTTACATACACACAAACATGGTTTCTTTGTATTGGTAGGGTGGATTGCCCTGATGTGGGCCACTGCCTAATGTGGGACACCTAAGCTCCAGTGGTTCCGGCTCCTGCCTAAGCTATTGAATGTCAGTGAAACTATGGTAAAAGCAAACTATGGAAATGTGTCTAACGATAAGTTCATCTGTTTAAGACTACATTACACTCACCCTATTAGGCAACTGACTGGACCAGCTTAGGAAGTTACAAAAAAAGGTCCCACATTAGGGCAATCCACCCTACTTTATGGCGTCTTAAACAGGTTTGCAATATTACCTCAAACGTAATTCTTCACATTTCGTTTTGGTTCATTATTCTGAAACAAATATCTGTAATGACAGGTGCTAACATGATAATGAAATAAAACAGTAATAAGACAGTGATGATTACCTATCAATTGCTTTGTAGTTACTTTTATATGTACCAATTATCATTACCCAACCCAACAGAGGCCTTATTTAATAATGGGTCTGTAATATAGAGTAGCTGTAATGGTTGTGTGTACATGTACTAGTATTGGGAATGAGATCGTGGCTGGAGTACCACCTCCTCATTTCAGGTGGAGCGCACCGCTGCTCCACCTGCTCTTCTGCCTCCTGGTGGAGCTTGAGACATGTGGGAATGTTTACATTTGCCGCGTGTGAGCGTGTGCGTGTACACCATGGTTTGCAGGATGCCTACGCGTTCACAAGCGTTCTCAGCAGTGGAGCATGCACACGTCTTATCAACACAGGCTGCTTCGCTCTGTGTGTTGGCGTGTGCGTGTGTGTGCGGTGGGATTTTCGAGGTCTCTGTAACAAGGGTGAACTTAAATATTTCTTCGACACGGACCATTTCTACCACCTATCTACTTTTTGTTGTCTATGTTTAAATTGAGGTGTGTATCAACAGTGCACAATGTCAACCTTTGGTTGAGTCCATAAATGCTCAGTCCATAAATGCTCAGTGCGCGGAGCACACATGACACGTGTCATGTGGCTGACACCCGAGGCCGATCCTCCAGCATTAACAAGCTCCTCCCGCAGACGCACAAGTGACGTAATCACTCGATCCTAAAAGGGTGGATTGCTCTAATGTGGGACATTTTCTTGCATTGCATACACAGGGCAATCCACGCTATATCACCATATTCAAGCACTAGTGGCTATCTGAATTCTACTCGGTACCCTTTTCATGGAGCCCAGCACTGTGGGCACTTCAGGCGGGGGCTACCACCACCGACCTGGGCCAGCAATGATGGAATGAGTGGCTCTGCTGCAGTCTGTTCAGAAAGTGCTCACTGCCCAGGATGCGCTTGCCTAGCCAGTGGCCTTTCAATGTGGACTTCAACACAGCTCACCATAAATGTTGAGCTGCTGAACAGATCATTGCTTCCACATGGCTGATACAGTATTATGCAAAAACTATTGCTGAATAAATAACCTGAAACTATGCACTCAGAGATTACCTCTTTACTCCAGTCCTTCGTTAAAGGAGTTCTGTTAATCAATCAAAACAAATGACCATCAACAACAAATAATCAAAACCAGTAGTTATTTTTTCAACCTCGGCCAAAATTGAGATTGATTGAAAATCTCAATCCCCTCATTTCTCCAGTCCTCCATTAAAGGAGTTCTGTTAACCAATCAAAACGAATTAACACTAACAACAACTAATCAAAAACTGTAGGTAATTCTTTCAACTAGGCCGAGATTGAGACTGATTGAAAGTCTCAATGTCCTCTTCCTTCTTTCTTCTCTCTTCTTTCCAGTCCTCCGTTAACAGAGTTCTGTAACCAATCCCACATTACTGTCCTTAACTGGGCAACCAAGGTTGAAAGGTATTTGGTAAGTAGCTGCTATATTTCTTAATTAAAATCTAAAAACATAGTCACTTTGTGAAGCGCCTTGAGGCAGCTTCGGCTTGATTTTCGTGCTATATAAGAATCTGTTGAGTTGAGATGAGTAACGCAGACCAATCCTGCTGCCTTTAAATTAATTGCAGAAGAGTTTCGCTAGTATTTACCTCGAGACACCAAAGAGAAAAAGACAAGTGCGCCAGCGCGTGTCTGTGACTGAGCAATGCCCCTTTGTTTCATTTACGATCCGTCAAATGCGCACTAAGTTGACTAATTCAAATTAGGCTAATTTTGTGTGCATCTCTGTGAGTGTTTTCGTAAGTAGCTCACTGCAAGGCCTCTCGCAGCGGCTGTTTACTCTGGCAGTCTGACAACCAAGGCAGAAATCTATTCAGGCCATTTGCCTGTTACTAACACAAAGCAGAATAGAACAAACTGACAAATAGCGGAATAGATAAATAATAAATGGAGTAATATCCAGCCAGCCATTTAAATTGTCAGGTAGCCACAGTCACAGCAGCAGAGTGCAAATTCTGACCCACAAGCCATGTCTCAAGTTGACAATTGCAAAGTTTACTGAGTGGAAAGTGAAACTGCTGTTTTTTTTTACATACAATAACTATCAACCCTGATGATGAATATATATAACACATTTAAGCACAATTTACTTAACATGTAAATTGCACTGGAATACTTCCAGGATGTTGACATGTTGGAGCTCTCATAACTGAGATGCGGCGGGGTGAGGGAGTGGGTGCAGGGGTGGGGGGTTAAAATGTGAATGGCCTTGCAACTGTGATTAATTTGTAAAGTGTGAAATAAATAATCCTTCACAAAAATGTAAATTGCAGTATGCCTTTAGGTGAGAGATATCTGTATTTATATCCCTGAAACCCAGAGCACAGGGGATTTAATGATGTTGTGTGCCCTGTCGTGTCCGCCATCCTGGCAGATCCTTCATCTTAACACAATCTTTCATGTCAACATTTTGAACAGATGGATTTGTCCCAGATTTGGTGTGTTAATGCTCTATGGTAGGTTGATGAACTGATGATTTTGGAGGCAGGTTGAAGATGGCTGAATTCAAGATGGCCAAATTTTTGTTTGGTCCAGTGTGGCCTGTAATGTACAAGGCCCCTGTGACATCACAAATCCTACAGGGAGCATGGCTTACTTTCTAGGGTTTATTGATGCTTTGATTGTGACTCAGGGATATCAGTAGAGATATACATCTTTAGCAGTGGACACTGCCTGCATACTTATAGTTGTTTTGAAGTATTTGCCAGCTGGTTGGTAGAGTGGTGTTCTCCACTTGACACTTGACCAGATTTAGTCACGGACTAAACACGCAGCCTTAATATTAAGCCACACAAACGAGGCTGGCTCTGTGCGCAGTGGGGTAAATTGCTTCATCCAGCCCCATACAAAGTCTTGTGCCTCTGGCTTAGTTGACAGCCCATGCAGCGTTGTGAGATTGCTTCCCCTCGTGGTCATATACTGCATGTCCGCTCCCCCACACCCTCTCATCCCCCTTTCACAATAATATTGTCAATACAAACAGAAAATGGTGCTTGCACCCCAAAAAATACTACAAATGCAACGACACCATAACTTCAGAATAGTTACGGTGTGAATAAACAGTAACTACAAAATATTTACATAATACTTAATCAGTAATCTTTAACGTTGTTACCATGTAATCATTGTATCATTGTATTTAGTATTACGTAGTTGCTATACTTACACAAAACGTACAATGTATTTACACAATTGTAAATACACGACACTTACCAAGTAATTACTCAGTAATCTCTATAGTTGTTACTAATGACTTGGTAACAACGTGCATTTACTAAGTAAATACTATATAGTTGCATGATAATTACTAAGTAATTAAATGGTAATTAGCGGCACTGTAAAATGAAGCATTACCAAATAACTCAATGAATGATAAACCTGATGCAAATCATAAAAGATACAGGTCTTGAGGTACAGGCCGTTGAACCCAGTGTGACCAAGATAAGGTAATTTGATGGCTGTCTTTGAAGACGTCACTGAGGAGGATGAACTGCTAATGTGACACAAATAAAAAAAGATGTGGTATAAACGTAATTTGCATGTAGAATCAGGCTCCGACGCCGCCTGTGCTCCGAGAATAAATGACATGTTGTTTGCCAATAATTACGCCCGCCTTTGTGTTCTAAATTGCATGTAATTATGCACAACACCACACTATCAGCCCTCCCTAACAGAGACATCAACACTTTTGTTCAAAATAATTTGAGTAAAAGAATGAAACATTAGAATAACCCTCTCCGCCCACGCTCTGTCAGCCAGGACTGCCAATGTTCTGTTCTCGTCTATCAATTTGGTGTAGAGAGAGAAGAGCGAGAAGAGTGAGGGAGAGAGAAGATGGTGACTGAGAGAGAGGAAAACTGAGAGAGAGGTTGAGGGAGACAGGGAGAGAGGAGAGGGTGAGCAATAGGGAGAAAGAGAGACACGGAGAGAGAGAGAGAGAGAGAGCTGGGTGTTATATAACACCAGGTTAAAAGTAAGGCGGCATCGTGCAACGATGTACGATGGTCAATTTCCATGAAACTTCCTAATAAATAATTCACAAGCGGTCCAGATGCATTCTGTCCACAGTGTTTGACTGGAATAATGAGAGACATCTGGTGGAGTGTGGAAAAGAAAAGAAAAAACAAATTCAATTCGAAGGAGACGGACCTCCGGTCTCATACTTTGTGCCAAGATCACTTCGTGTTTTTGGGGATATCTTTTGTTTGTAGTGTAAGTGTCCCTCTAGATAATACTTTCTGCAATGTGTATATGCAGCGTTTTTACATTTGTGAGTTGCAACAGAGTGAAGCATAACAATCACTGCTCTGCCCGAAGGTCAACCTTATTATTCAGTTGGCATTTGTAATGATGCCTACCCAGGGGGCGCGCAGTGGCCGAGTGGGTAGAGAGCGCAGCAGTGCTGCAGTTTCAAATCCCCTGTCCAGCTTTTCTGCAATGTCTCCCCCGACTTTTCATCCCAGTTTCTGATTTGATTCTGTCACTATCTCTCTCAACAAAGAATGAAAAACGTCGCTTGGGCCAAAAAGAAAAAAAGATGCCTACCCCCTA
>OMKY01254953.1:0-15374 GCA_900302395.1 Bregmaceros cantori
TCTTTCTGCTTTTACCCCTGCTCTCTCTCTCTCTCTCTCTCTCTCTCTCTCTCTCTTTTTCTTCTCTCTCTCTCCCTCTCTCTCTCACCCTCAGCTACTCATAACTCCCTTCCACGTGTTCTCTCTCTTCTTTCTTCCCTCTCTCTCTCTCTCACCCTCAGCTACTCATAACTCCCTTCCACGTGTTCTCTCTCTTCTTTCTTCCCTGTCTCTCTCTCTCTCTCTCTCTCTCTCTCTCTCTCTCTCTCTCTCTCTCTGCTGCATATGTGTGGAGCGTGCACTGTGCACGCCCATACACAGTAACACATTGTTCAGCTGAATAGAGCAGCAGAGACGACCGGCGAGCCAGAATCAATCCCAACACATCGCACATCGTTAGACGCTTGCATTGGGTCTGGTAAAACCAGGGTTGGAAAACTTAAAAAAAAACTGTGTCAATCAAATCGTGTTATCCAGTCACAGCGCAGTAGGTGGGACAAGCGGCGTGGAGGCGTGACAACCAAACTCCGAACACGTCTCGCATAGCCTGTACAAACTCTGCCCACATCTTGTGTAGCCCGTACAAACTCCCCCCACGTCCGCGCTGATTGGTCGATTGAATCCGTACCGACGGCGTGCCTGATTTTCCCAGACCCAATGCAAGCGTCCAGTGATGTGCAATGCGTGGACGATGCGTTGGTTCTGGCTCTGATTTGCTGATTCTAATTGATCTTATCCCTGTATTGCCTCTCTTGTCCTGTAGATGGCGCTGGCATGAGGGCAGGTGTCCAAACTGGTGACCGGATCATCAAGGTTTGTCTAATATACGGCTAATTTCAGGTTGTGATCCATTTGTTCAATTGATTCGAAATTTAAACATTTAATGCGTTTATCTTGTCCCGCCATAATGAAACGCACACTGTGGAATAGCACACTGACTGCAAATCCACTGAAGTTCCCTCCATCTCATCACATTTTAATAATTGTTATGGAAATGTGACTTGTAGAGTCACGTCTCCATTGTTCTGATTGGCTGCAAGGTATGACATCATCGGATGTCCCCTCCCATCGGCTATAAATCAGTGATACTTCCTGATAGTGTTGTTCGGCCATGTTTTCCTTCTTAGCTCATAGCTTAGCTTAGCTGGCCGATACCCGGCTAATGTCCAGTATAGCTAAATAAATGAACCCTCTAGACATATTCCCGTGTCAAGACTGGTCATTTCCTCTACGTGGACACCTTATCTGAGCTGCCATTACAGAATGCAGTGGGCATGTGCTCCCACTGAATAGACATCTGCAAAAAAAAATCATAACAACGCGCTGTGACTGACACTGGAAGCCTGGTGTTTCTGGCATTCCGTGCCACTTTATTTCACTATCCCCTTTATCAAGGGCTTAATTTGAGGGGGAGCAAGGGGGATCACACTATATAACTGGTTGTGCCAGTGAATGTCACAGTTTGCCTAATACACATTGGATCATCTTCTGAACATCACAAATCATCTTAACCTTTCCCCAATGATCAGATGGGATAATAGCACAGCGGTTATCTTTATTCAGGCTACTTCAGCACAGTTTAGCAAAGTTAGCAAAGACGGATGGATCATCAGACATTGACTTTAGATTAAACCATCCATTATCCTTGAGGAACTCATACCAACTCCCAATCAGTCTGGACCAGAGAATCTTACAAGACTTTGGCCCAACCTTTTTTAGGACATAAAGATCACCCTTGTCCATTCCGCGTAGACATTCCTAGACCAGCTATAGCCAGTCACGTAGACATCCACATGCTACAGCAAATGTTTGCACACTGTGAGCTACAAAATGACTTAGGATTTTGGGCCAGAAGACCAAAAATCGAATTTGATGGCCTTCCGAAAATCCTCTCCTGCACCTACAACCGTGTAGCATAAATCACAATAAAGATATGATTCGCCCTATTAACTAGAAAAACAGTTTCTACCATGAATCCTTCTTGACTTACGGATCATTGAAAAAAAAAATCCAAAGGCCTCGAAGGGAGTTCTCCTTAGAGGATACCCCCTCCCAAATCTCCACAGATAGAAACAAGAACAATAAATGATCTGTTCTGCTCCATGTGGGACTGATAAAGGGCATATTCAAACCAGCGTGTTTATCCCGGGTGCATCTCGGGTTAATCTAGAGGGACCCTACTCCTCTTTTAAATTAAATATCATTTTAACTAAACCACAAAATAATGATAGACTTGAGCGACAAGGTCCAGGGTTTGAGTCCCGCTCAGATCCTTTCTGTGTGGAGCTCACATGTTCTCTCCATGTTTGCAAGGGTCTTCCCCAACCACCAAAAACATGTTGTAGTTAACATGTACAACTATAGTTGGCTCAGAATCTGGAGTTGGTCCCGGGTGCTTCTCCGTGGCTACCCACTGCTCCTCAGGGATGTGTAAAGGGCAGAGGAAGAACTTCATCGTACATGTATGTATGTGTGAACTTCTCCTGACTCGGCGGTAGACTTGAGGCCAAAAAATCCTCAATCCTGATTGCCCTAGACCAAGAAACCCGCAAGCTGTTCTAGGAACAAGGCTTTCCCTAATTGTTTTCTTCTTCTTGTTTGTTTTTGTTTTTATCTCTTGTAAAGCGACCCTGGGTTCCCTGAAAGGCGCTATATATATTAAAGTTATTATTATTATTATTATTATTATTATTATTAACTGTTGATTTGCCATATTCGCTGCAGGTGAATGGCACCTTCGTGACACAGTCCAACCACACTGAAGTTGTGAAGCTCATCAAATGTAAGTGTGCCACTATCTTAACAATAACGTACCGAGTAGGGGTGGAATGAGGGGTGAATTTTAAATTTGTGGCCTGAAAATGTGCCATTCAGGTGCAAAATTGTGTGTTACTGATGGATTACAAGTCCATCTTTCTACGAGGATAACACAATCTGAGCTCAGACGGCAATAATCGACTGTTATAGGAATTATAGAGAGATGACCTTTAACAATATAAGAATATGAACTGTACGTGTCTTGCTGTGGCCGGCATGCAAATAACTTTGCCACTCAGATTATCAGTGGCTCACCAAGTATGCATCGGACACCTCAGCGTAGTGTTAGTGTGTAGAACGAGACCAGACCATATGGTAGCAGTAGAACCAGATCAGACTCAGAGTTGTGACCAGACGGAAGCAGTGAACCCAGCAGCGATTGTGTCAGAGCTAATGCTCTTAGACCCAAGTTTAAACCTCACAGCCGTGAGCCGAGCATGGCCCAGGGCTTGTAGGAAGACTCAATGCAATGAAACACAGGAGCCAGAGCTTTCGGTGTGTCGTCGGCAAACCACTCCGTTAATTTGTCTCTGTTCAGACATTTATAGATTCCAGTGTTCAACAGATCGGACCACACTATTTCAGCCTATCACCGCAAGCCAAACAACGACGTCATGTTTTGCCCAACGCTGTGTGGTGGTCTAACACAGGGCAAGATGTTCCAATCTTCATCAGTAGATAGGACGTCCTAATATCCATCAAACGTACCATTGCTAGACTGAAGGGTTTTTGGTATTTTATTCATAGCACCAGAGAAAGTACAATATTAATGTATTTCTTTTTAATATGGACAGTTGTGCAATTGCCGCAATCCACAATCATATTGTATATCATCCCACCCCTACACACATGACCTACCTCTTCCATTCTCTCCACTCTAGGCATGTATGGCACTAGGCTGAACACGCTGACCCTGCAGATAAACCACAAATGGGGCAGGTGACACAGCAAAAAAAAAAATTATAATGAAATTCGGGGCGAGTTGCGGTTGAAGCACTAAAAGTAAATTTCAGAATATTCCAAAGGTAAACTCGGATAGCGGGCAGTTCCGGTTATAAAAGTCAGCGGAATAACGATAGCGAATACGATGGCAAATGGATAGCCGGTGGATAGATATTGTAACGCAAGCGCCCCCCTCGTGGAGGAGCTGGGGAATAGAGGAACTCGGATCGACAAGAACTGAGCTCAGTCATTGTCAAGCTTCGTTCTGACTCTATATATAGGGGCGTGTAGGCATATGCCGAGTCGCCAACGCTTGTCGGCTCAGAATGCACCGCGTGTGCATCCCCCCCCTTCACCCCCCTGTAACAGCAGATCCTTTATGTTAACGCAATAACGTTTGAACCAAGATTCAGTGTGTTAATGTTCTAGGGCAGTGGTTCTCAAACTTTTCATATCAAGTACTACCTGAGAAACTATTCAGCCATGTCGACCATGTCGAGGGGAAAAAAACTCCTTTAGTAAGACATTTTCAACAGAAATATACATTTTTATATCTTTCCATTTTATACTTTTTTTTTTTTGAAGTTATTTTTTCCGGCGTCAGTGCCATTTTTCCATCTCAATTGGATAGGATTAGTTGGAAACTGGGTTGAAGAGATCGGGTGGTAGACATTGCAGACAAGTCGACGAGCGTAGTCGAACTCGCGGACGCTGCGGTAGACACAGCGCTACTAACATGAATGGGGTCGCGTTAGGTGCGGTGTCCATCATCACTCGGCCAACGCGGACCCCCATTTTATATAGTTTTACGTTTTACAAGAAGACTTCAATCAGCCCACAAACTGTGACTGTCTGTTGAGGTAGGTCAGCCTGCCTGCTCTTGCAGCAGTACAACCAGTGCTGAAGTGGCGCACTTCGTAGTGCGATGGGCTACCGCAAGGCAAACCTGTGTTTGCCTCCTGACTCTGGCAGCTAGTCAAAATTTGTAATTTTATGAAGTAATCCCGTGTACCACCAGTGTGTGCTTGACGTACCACTAGTGGTACACGTACCAGAGTTTGCGAACCACTGTTCTAGGGCATTAACTTCATAAACAGATTCGATTCTGGGGGCTGATACTTTCAAGATGACTGACTTGAAGATGGCTTCTGACCGGGTGGATGGATTTGGCCCAATTTTTTAAATTTGTTTTTGGGGAAACGGTTTTAGCGGCATAACTAGACTTAAGCCCAATTCGCACTTTACTTTTGTTACCTATGGACCCCTGGTAATTCGGAATAATTGCGTAGGACGTCTGAGTTTCATTTGACGTGCGTATGCGTGATGTCAGTGATTTGCAAAGTAATAATTTCACTGCGAGTTACCAACTGTGATTCGGCGAAACACAACAATGGTTTGAATTCAGAATTTGTTTAATTAATACACGCACACACGTCTTTGTATGTGTGTACACGTGTGGGCAAGCGAAAATATAGTACATGTGTCATAATGTCTTTTAAATTGAGCAAAATACAGGATTTTACTAGTCCCGTCAGAACGTGCGACAAAATAACACAGAAGTCAGGGGGTAATTGTGAATTACCAGAGGTCCCTACGCAATTCAATGGCAGTGTGAATTGGGCTTAAGATTAGAGCAGTGAATGAATGAACATTGTTACAGTCTTTTTCTTTGTGACGCTGTTGTCGTTATAATCTATGAATAAAATACATTGAAACTCAACGCTTGAAATGAAACAACTGTCTGTACCTCCCGTGCAGCTGGCTCCTATGTAGCCTTGACCTTGCTGGGCCAGCCTCCTGGACTCCAGGACCAAGAGGATGTCCCCGTTACGGAGCTGGCCGAGGTTTCATTTTCACTTTATTCACACTCCTGAATATTGTTGGATCGAGTTAGCGAGTGACATACTTTGTAATAGCTATCTTAGCCACTTGGCCACTTGGCCGCAAGGCTGGGCAGTATTACGCAACTTCAAATCAATAATAAAAAAGGAAACAAAAAACGATTTACTTGTTTTAATTAGAAATAAAATACAAATCACTAGCTTATAGCATTCAATGTTTTGCCTAGCGTATCGCTTGTTGATGCAGTAACACCGTTTGGTCCCGACCTTCCGTGCCTGCCACTCAGTGCTACCTGCGGCAAGCCAGAACTAACGAATCGTCCATGGATTGCACGCAATTAGAAGGTGCAGTCGGTCTGTATCATAGATTATATATAAAAATGGACACCGCTTCGTTCAAAGCTTCCAATCTTAGCAGCCTGTTTTAACCTATTTAAAGATTGTTTCTAATTGATGTTTTAATCTATATTTTCGGGATAATTAACGGTTCATTGTGTGAAGGGGGTCATGATTTCACAAACGTGTCAGATTTGGCGTTAATATTTTTTATTTCAGCTCCCATAGGATCCCATTCATTCCGACTCTGTCGTTGGCGCCCCTAGCGGACAGTACCACCGGAAGAAGCCGCGTGTGAGGTGTCTCTCTCTCACATAGCGTAGAGCTCTCTGTACCTCTACTTACGGATATACGGGTTCTTTCAGCAATGGCACCGCACAGTCAGAGGCTTCAACCTGGCTAGGATGAAAGCAATAGGATGACGTCACGCACGCTGCGTCTACTTTATAAACAGTATATGGTCCCGACCTTCCATGCCTGCCACTCAGCACTACTTGCGGCAAGCCAGAACTAACGAATCGTCCATGGATTGCACGCAACTAGAAGGTGCAGTGGGTCTGGACAAACCAGGCAGACAAAGCGGATTGTCACAAATCGAGATGACACCCTCCATGTCACTTGTCACACCTAATGCGCAAATGATTTGATAACATTTGATTGACACTTTTTTGATTCACTATTTTTTCAAGTTTTTTGGGCGAAGCACCATTTTTCATTCTTTATTGAGGGAGATAGTGACAGGATTAAATCGGAAACTGGGATGAAGAGTTGGGGGGAGACCTTTCAGAAAAGCTGGACAGGGGATTTGAACCTGCGACACTGCTCGACCTATGGTCTGGGGGGACACGCAAACTTAAATGCATATATTGTGGTAAATGGTTACAGAGTAGGTGTCACAATGATTGGCAGATATGCACCCTCGTTCAAGTCCCAAGTCTCAAGTCTTGTTTGGGCAAGTCAAGTCAAGTCCCAAGTCAACTCCAAGTCATTGTTAACATGCTGTAATTTTAGCTCCAGAATCTGATTTTAGTCAAAAGCAAGCAATAGTTTTGCTTTTGATAATAGCATTGTTTGATTTTTTTGCTACTTTATTAAAATCAGATTCTGGAGCCAAAATTACAGCATATTAACGATGACTTGACTTGGAGTTGACTTGGGGTTTGACTTGACTTGCCCAAACAAGACTTGAGACTTGGGACTTGAACGAGGGACTTGGTGGCATCTCTGATTGGGGTTGCCTCTGTTGCCTCTCGGTTAGACGGCTGCATCCAGCTCCATGTGGTCTTGTACCTGTAGCTTAGTCTCACAGCGTATGCAGTTTTTGTGAAATTGCTTCTCCTCACCGACATAAGTATGCTGCAGGTCTGCTTTCCCACTCTGTCTCATTCCGCTCTCTCGTCCCCCCTTCATCTGCCCCCATGTTTGTCCTACATGAACTTGCCATCATTAACCCAAATTACGATCTGTATCTGCCTCTTGATAGAAACTGTTTGTTTCTGTGACAGAATTGCTATTGTGACATGAACTGGACACGTCTAGTCAGTTTCTGGAAGGATTGCTGCTATTTCCGTAAATCCTTTGTGGACTTTGGACTTGATTTCCCAAATTAATTTCACTGCATTTATTTCCAACCTTGTTTAGTTAACTGGCAGGTTTAGTTAAGTCTGCTTTAGCATAATTTTGCATTGTATTTTACTTGTTTCCATTCTTTAACACATTTAACAAGCTAATTCATTCATTCCTTGATCAGACCATGGAGGAGGCAGAGGATCCCAGAGAAGAGTCCAGCCAGCAACCGCAGCCTGACCCCACTTTGACCTCTGACCTCACATGCACGCTCACAGCCATGCCCACCTGTGATGCCGTGCCGGCGGCCGCCTGCGACACCAGTGAGATCGACGATGAAGCTGTTGAAAGCAGAACTGAGGTAAGAGCTGTTATGTTTACGCAACAACATCCCTCCATCCATCCATCCATCTTCATCCGCTTATCCGTAGTCAGAGATGGCAAGTAACGAAGTACAAATATTTAAGTACTGTACTTAAGTAAAATGTTCAATTATCTGAACTTTTAGAAGTACTTTTTTCTGTGATTAATTTTTACTTGTAGTGAGTACATTTTTAACAAAAATATCTGTACTTCTACTCCAAAACAGGCTCAATACTTTTTTTCTGCGTTCTGACGGGGTAGGATAACATAATGTTGTTTGACCGAGTGCTGTCCAAGTTATTAAGTTAATAAGTGGTTTTCATTCAGTCCTATAAGCTAAATTAGGCTAGTTGTTAGACATTTATTCAAAATGCAATTTTCAGATAATTTTATTGTTAATACTTTGTACTTTATACTTTAAAAATACTTTTGAGTACATTTTAGAGCCTGTACTTTTTACTTTCAAAAATACTTTTTGAGTACATTTCTCAGCCTGTAGTCTTTACTTTACTCAAGTAGATATTTGGATCAGTACTTAATAGTCTTACTCAAGTTGTTATTTTACTAAAGTATTTTAGTCTTACTTGAGTAAGAAATTTGGCTACTTTTGCCATCTCTGTCCGTAGTCGGGTCGCGGGGGCAGCAGCTCCACCAGAGAGCTCCAGACTTCCCGCTCCAGAGCAACATTAGTGACCTCCTCCTGGGGGATCCCGAGACGCTCCCAGGCCAGGGAGTTGATGTAATCCCTCCACCTGCGCCTTGGTCTGCCCCGGGGTCTCCTCCCAGTGCGACATGCATCAAGGACCTCCCTAGGGAGACGCTCGAGGGGCATCCTAACGAGATGCCCAAACCACCTAAGCTGACTCCCTTCCAGGCGAAGGAGCAGCGGCTCTACTCCGAGTCTCTCCCGCGTGACTCAACTTCTCACCCTATCCCTAAGGGAGACGGCAGCCACCCGGCGAAGAAAACTCATTTCGGCCGCTTGTATTCGCGACCTTGTTCTTTCGGTCATGACCCACACTTCATGACCATAGGTGAGAGTAGCAACAACATATGCTGACTCCTTTCCAGGCGAAGGAGCACCGGCTCTACTCCGAGTCTCTCCTGCGTGACTCAACTTCTCACCCCATCCCTAAGGGAGACGCCAGCCACCCGGCGAAGAAAACTAATTTCGGCCGCTTGTATTCGCGACCTTGTTCTTTCGGTCATGACCCACACTTCATGACCATAGGTGAGAGTAGCAACAACATATGCGAACAAATCCATGTGAACTGAAAACCCTAGTTCCCCACATCCTTTACCACTCAATGTTACCACAGGAAGGATAATCCAACTGATGTTTGCATTCCCACAATGACTTTGTGCTGTGATCTAAGCCACAGCAACAAGACTATATTAAACTAAGAGTTTATTTAACTTCAATACAAACAGGAATAACTATGGCCACCTTTGTGGTTGCAGTGTGTATTGTTGCCTAGCCATAGACAGTATATAGAAATGGACACCGCGTTTGTTTTGATGTCCGTGCCTACTTCCGGGTTGGTATGGGGGGAGCCTCGTCTCTGGAAATCGTGCCCTATGGTAGTTTCCAATACAAATATTCCAGCCTGTTTTAACCTATTTAAAGATTGTTTCTAATTGATGTTTTAATTTATATTGTCGGGATAATTAACGGTTCATTGTGTGTGGGGAGTCATAATTTCACAAATGCGTCAGATTTGGCATTAATATTTTTTATTTCAGCTCCCATAGGATTCCATTCATTCCGACTCTGTCGTTGGCGCCCCTAGCGGACAGCACCACCGGAAGAAGTCACGTGTGGGGTGTCTCTCTCTCACTTACCGTAGAGCTCTCTCTACCTCTCCTTGTCTCCGGATATACGGGTACTTTCCGCAATGGCACCACGCGGTCGGAGGCTTCAACCCGGCTAGGATTAAAGCAATATGATGACTTCACGCACTCTGCTTCTACTTATATACAGTTTATGTGCCTAGCCTAGCCTTGCCCGGACCTAGCCATAAGTGACGTGCGGTGACGTTCATCCTTGGTGATGCACTGATTTACAAATATTATTAACCCAAAAGCTTATCTTATTACTGGACTGGTTATTTTCTATCTCATCAGCATCCGTCACATACATGCACATCCACACACAGTCACACACCCATCCACAGTATGCACGCATGCCGCGATCCTTGCGTTTATGAAAGTTTTAAAAGTAATCTGGCTTTAAATGTGAGTGGACGACCTCTCGTGTTTGCTGAGGCTTCATGGTACATTTTTCAGGTCGCAATATCTAGTGTTCGTCCACATATTGTCAAACTTTGAATAAATAATCTTCCGTCCAGCCGTTTGAAGTAGTCCTCTTAACTCCGGTGTATTATATCCATGTATTTGAATTAGAAATATGCTACATGCAACATTTAAAAAGTAAATGCATACATTGGACAATCATTAACATTTATTTTATTAATTTGATGTTATCTTTTTTTTGGTCAAGATGACCAAAAACGGTAAACCCTTTTCCTTTAAATACATGCACCGGATCCCCACCGGTGCACGGATAATCACGATGAAATCAAAATAAAATAAATTAAATATAAATAAATCAATGCAATTATAAATATATACCAATTGTTAATATATAATTGAATGCAAAAACAAATATCTATAAATCATCAAATTGTCTTTTTACAGTACCACATCAAAAAAGTATAATTTCAAAAAATATTTTAAAATAATTTCGATAGTTAGTCAACTACAGAGATGACAAGTAAGTAAAAATACTGTACTTATTTTTCCATTCATTTTCTCATTTTATTGACAGCGTTTCTGTGAAAGGGGGATGAGAGCGCGGGGACGAGCGGACGGTGCAGTACATGACCATGAGGGGAAACAGATCTCACAGTGCCTGTGCTATGATGCAAGCCACACCAACGAGACTATGTATCAGGCTCTAACAACTTCTTATTTTCCCTCAGTAGATTTCCATCATAAATATCAGTACTTTCTACTCCTTACATTTTTCAAAACAAGCTTTACCCTTTATTTACAGAGTGTATAGGTGTTTTTTTCACCAATCAGTGCACTGGGCAATGCAATGCAATGGGAGTAGACATGCGGGAAAGCCGATGTCGGTGGGAAGATGCAAACCCAATTCACCATGTCATACTGGCAGCAAATTATGGTCTTGCGGGCCGCCTTTGGCCCCTGGGCCGCATGTTTGAGACCTCAATTAAATGATACTGTTTAATTGTGTACTAGTGTCAACAATGTAGTGTCAAATGGTCTGCAATGAATGTTGCCGCGGGGCATGCTGGGATCAAAACCATGAGTGACTGAGCTGTCGCTTGCGGAGGGGTATAAGCACGATCTGGATGGTGCTTGGCAAGTAGCCAGGCTGGCCTCTTGTTGAACGTCATCCAGGCGTGCCTCTTTCGGCTACACTTGCCTGCTCATTCGAGTGGAGGTGCCCCAACCATTACATTGGTGTCAGAAGTGGGATTGGCCGCTTGGTCAGATGGTGGGGTCCGTGGACGAGGAGCGCGACAGAGATTCGGCTCCCGAGGACGGTAGCCTTGTGGGAGGGGGGCAGTGTAATGAATGGTGCCGCCGCGCCTGAGGTGCCGCGGGGCATGCAGGGATTGAAACCATGAGTGACTGAGCTGTCGCTTGCCGAGGGGTATAAGTATGATCTGGATAGTGCTTGGCAAGTAGCCAGGCTGGCCTCTTGTCGAACGTCATCCAGACGTGCCTTCCCCGGTTACACTTGCCTGCTCATCCGAGTGGAGGCTCCCCAACCATTACAGGTCAATTAATTGTTGGTGCTCTCCAGGCCAAGCTTCCTGTGGAGGTCAAAGAAGCAGAGGAGCTCCCAGAACCGCTTGATGAAGGAAGTGAAGTCCAGTCACACGAGGGTGGACATGTAAGACTAAGCATGAAAATCTGTTTCCCTGTCATTTAGACACCTCAGGGTGACAAGCTGTGTTGCCACCACGGCTCAAACGGAAACCGAAAACGAGCAGAAATGTATGGAATTTTACGAGGAGCGGAAACGGAAACGAAAAAAGATTTCTTCAACTTTTCCAGAACAGAAACAGAACATTATTATCATTACATATTTAATTATCATTATATATTTAAATATAAATTGTCTCCCTAAGTCTGAGAGACAATTTCCATCCAACCTTCACTGTCAGTCATTAAGCTTCATGCATTTGGGGCTCCATCTTGTGGACAGGCGAGGAAGCGAACGTAATGGCGAAGTTTGAAAATCCACCAAACATATTTTGTATAAACTACATCTAAACTTAGCATTGCACAATATAAGGAACTTTAAGAATGATCTACTCCTCTTAGAAGTAGAATAAAGTATAAGGCACACTTAAAAAAAGAAATGCCCGTTATAGTCCATTGCTCCCTATGTGTGTATAATTGTGTGTGGGGAATGTAATGGTTTTGTGTGCGCTGTTAATTCATAATGGTTGAATTTAAGCTGGTCAAATTTTTGTTTGGTCTATAACTTCTGACCAAGTTGATGCATTTGTCCCACCCTTTTTTTTGATGTGGCTTTGATCACAGCACCGTGAGATCGCTTTCCCTCACGGTCATTGTGACACATCCATTAGTCCCTGCTTTCTCATCCCCTTTTCACACTAATTAACGCTGAGAAAAACTGCATTTTTAAATTATTATTACATTTAGAGTTATTTATTTACCTTTAAAGCTATAATGTACTTCCAACCCATATGTCCAAATCCCACATTGACTTCATTTACAGAAGATATGTTGGTTCAGCCCTTCATTTGGGGGTGCTCAGTACAAAGTCAAAAGTGCTGTGACGTTGCATCGAAAGGTCTGTTTTTGATCTTCTATTCATCCTTTTTTTTCGTTCAAGGTTTAAGTTTAAGTTTAGCTGCCAGATAGCATTGTCTTTTGTCAGTGACTGGTGCGGTAACTGCGATAACACGGTTAATTTGAGACGTTATCTCAGTTATCTTGCCTTCAAAATATTTTACCGAGGGGGGGACTGACTCCGTGTCGCAGCGGGTTAGACCGCTAATCTAAGACTTCTTCCTGTGAACACACAGCGGCATGAGATGGCTTCCTCTCACGGTCATATACCGCACGTCTGCATCTCTCATCCCTCTTTCACACTAACGCAGTAAATAAAGTGAGAAAATGGTGCTTGCGCCGGGAAAAAAAACGTTAAGGAAAATATTTGACCGCGGTAACCATGGTTACCGTGTAGATAGCAAGGTGGTCAATGTTGGCGGGGGTCTGCACTCTGTGTTTTGTGCTGACTTGTGGAGACCAACAACAGGAAATTTGGCCGTATCTCCTAAAGACTAGAGGGGCAGTTTTTATCATCAGCCTAAAAATATAACTTTTTTTTTTTACTGGGATTTTCCTCATTTCTGAAGACTAAACATTCCATGTGCCAGTAACATGCCAACGTGTTTGGGTTCCTGTGTGTTGGAGTGTGTGTGTGTGTGTGCATGCATGTCTGAGGGGTCATGTCTTTCTCTGTGTATGTGTGGGGGCGGTGTGAATGTGGGTACGTGTGTGTGTGTGCATGTGTCTGTATGAGCGTGCATGCCTGTGTCCATTGTTTCTGTGTCTTTGGATGTATGTGTCTGTGTGTGTCAGTGTATATGCTGTTTGCGTGTCTGTGTATGAGCGTGCATGCCTGTGTGCATGTGTCTGTGTGTACATGTGTTTCTTTGTGTGTGTTTGTGTGTGTATGATTGAGGATGTATGTGTGTGTGTGTGTGTGTGTATGAATGTGCACGCCTTCCACATGTGTTTCTGTGTCTTTGGATATGTGTCTCTCTGTCTGTATCTATGTGTCGGTGTGCATGTAATTGTGCATTGTGTAATTGTGTGTGTGTGTGTGTGTGTCCATCTGTGTGTGTCTGTGTTTTAGGGTCCAGTGAAGCCATCTTGCTCAACCCAAAATGAAACCATCCCAACGCTCACTCGCGAACAACATCACCTGGTATTTTCAGAATGCACTAGTCCCATTACATGTGCAATCAAGATTGGCCCATTTGCATAAAATGTATCTATTATTTTGTTTGTACTGTTTCAGTAAATCCAGCAAATAAAGTGTTGATCCAATATGCGTGTGTGTGTGTGAGAGCGTGCATGTGTGTGTGTGTGTGTGTGTGTGTGTGTGTGTGTGTGCATGTGTGTGTGTGTGTGTGTGTGTGTGTCTGTTACAGAGAAACACAACCTTCCTGTGACAGTAGAGATGTATATCCATTATTTTGTTTGTACTGTTTCAGTAAAGCCAGCAAATAAATATGCAATATGCATGTGTACGTATGTGTGTGTGTGTGTATGTGTGTGTGTGTGGGGGGGTTACAGAGAAACACAAACTTCCTGTGACAGTAGAGATGTATGTATTATGCGCTGTTGATTTTAAAAATAATCTGTAATTTTAAACATCACCTGGAATTTCTAGTTGTGGGAAAAATTGCACACACTCACACATATGTATGATGATATTGAGTCTAATATCTACAGTTGTATAATAAAAACTAAATGACATGATATTCATCATGTAGGGTCCTGGACCTCTGTGCATCATGGGAACTCCCCCTTCACCTCTCCACCTACCCATCATCGGAGCTGAAGACGACTACTTTGATGTTCAACAAGAACAGGTGAGAGGATCTCCTCATCTTCGATGTCCAACAAAAACCGGTGAGAGGATCTCCTCATCTTCCATGTTCAACAAGAACAGGTGAGAGGATCTCCTCATCTTCGATATTCAACAAGAACAGTTGAGAGGATCTCCTCATCTTCCATGTTCATCAAGACCAGGTGAGAGGATGTCCTCATCTTTGATATTCAACAAGAACAGGAAAGAGGATCTCCTCATCTTCAATGTTCAACAAGAACAGGAAAGAAAATCTCCTCATCTTCGATGTTTAAAAAGAACAGGTGAGAGGATCTCCTCATCTTCGATGTTCAACAAGAACAGGTGAGAGGATCTCCTCATCTTCGATGTTCAACATGAACAGGTGAGAGGATCTCCTCATCTTCGATGTTCAACAAGAACATGTGAGAGGATCTCCTCATCTCTGATGTTCAAAAAGAACAGGTGAGAGGATCTCCTCATCTCTGATGTTCATCAAGAACATGTGAGAGGATCTCTTCATCTTTGATGTTCAACAAGAACAGATGAGAGGATCTCCTCATCTTCGATGTTCAACAAGAACAGATGAGACGATCTCCTCATCTTCGATGTTTAACAAAAGCAGGTGAGAGGATCTCCTCATCTTCGATGTTCAACAAGAGCAGGTGAGAGGATCTCCTCATCTCTGATTTTCATCAAGAACATGTGAGACGATCTCCTCATCCTTGATGTTCAACAAGAACACGAAAGAGGATCTCCTCATCTTTCATCATCATGTTCAACAAGAACAGGTGAGAGCATCTCCTCATCTTCGATATTCAACAAGAACAGTTGAGAGGATCTCCTCATCTTCCATGTTCATCAAGACCAGGTGAGAGAATCTCCTC